>CM031239.1:421354040-421576540 GCA_018340775.1 Taxus wallichiana var. yunnanensis | reverse complement strand
AAAATTTAATGTGAGTGGGTGAGGATGGGTAAATGCGTGACGAGGTTTCTTTTATCACAATTTTTGTGAGATTTTATATTTTATATCTGAATTTGTAGGATTATTTGATGTTTAGTCCATTTTATTGTATTTTATATTATTTTTGTATTTTTAGCTTAAGAGACCTTAGGCGTAAGGAGCTTTTTATGATGTCTACATAAACATATCAACAAATCCTAAATTAACAATAAGACATGCATTTTTTCATCATCCAATAAATGTAGACATACACATTAGTTCAAAATCATGTACATCATTTGGGAAAAGAAAAATGTTACACTGTTTACTTATGTACTCTTAGTGAGTGTTTGGATTCTCACCGACACAATATGATTAAACATATTGCACAAAAAAACTCTAAATTGGAAAATTGAGTACTATGCCTTAATGTATTTATTTTCAGCCTCTCTCCACGATCACTACCACCTAAACATAAACATTATAGATAATCTCCATTACCACTCAAAATTATCCTTGAATTTATTCAATTTGGAACACACGTTTTGGCCACTACTACAATGTATTACACCTTTGTTAGTGATGAAATTGAGGTCATTGATGGGCGTCCCACCTTTGTTTCCTTTTTCCTCTAATAGGATACTATTCACTTAAAAATATGGATCATGGATCTCAAATGCATGTTGTTTCTTTTGAAAAAAACCCTATAATTCTAGCATGCACATTCCAAAATAGACATCAAATTCACTTGATATTGTGTTTATACAAGGATAATTTTGAATTTTTGACATCGAATGATAACATTCAAATTTTTATTTTAAAAACACCTTATTACTCTAAGTACACTAAAATTATAAGGCTCAAATTTTAAATAAAGAGTGGAATTGACCACTTATTACACAATGACAATAATAACAAAATAAGCCTAAATATCTAAAATGATAAACTTATTTGACAATGTGTTTTACCATATAAACTACACTAGACCCTTTAAATAACCGCATAGTCAATGTGTTAAAATATAACAACCTAAATGTAACACACAAGTAACAAATAAATATTACCATTTATTTAATAAACCACCATATAAAACTATATCTACTTATCGACTAAAAGACTATACTAATATCTAAAGAAGTAAAATAAAGGCCTACAACAATATGATAAAAGTGACACACACACACACACTACTTAACAAACTTGTAAGGGTTTTTAGATTCAATATCCATGTGTAGGAAGTACACATAGTAAATGATTATTAAATGAAAAGTGTTTGAATGGAGAAGGATTGAATGACAACTTTGAAATATTCACGTATGAATGAAATACTACAAAATTCTTATGGCTACATGTGAATGGTGGATGGAAATAATATATGAGACTCGAGAGATGAAAAATAATACCATATCAAATGTTGATAAATTAGACAGGGGATCGAAGAGGTGAAGTTTTTAATGCAAAATCGATGATGATCATCTACATCATATCAAATGCAAATTAATGACAATGGTGAAGTGAATATTTAAATGCATAAGGAGTCAAATAAGATTCATATGTAGATGTTAGCTTAAATAATAGCAATGAATGTCTTTAAATTTATAATTTATAAGACAAATAAACTTTAATCACTTCTAAAAATAGCTCTCACATACAACTAAAAATAAAACTCTCGTCCACAAGGGAAATATTGCAGAAGGCTACCCCTTAGTATTAATTGCACCATCACAATAACCTATTATGATACCACCAAATGTGATATTTGGATTAAACTAAACATTTAAATGAATATTTTATGTAGCATACGATGCTTACATATATAGCCTCTTTAACTCTTATGGCTATAGAGTCATGACTTATTACTTATAACTTTTAACTCCTTACAATATCTCATTTGTATCCCTATCTAATAATAAGTTATTATTTCAAGTCACACACAAAAATGAATGAATAAAATAAATATTTTCCACAAACCACTTTAAAGTGAGTAATAAAAATATATTCCCATCACAATCCATAATTTTGGTACACACTCCAAAAATGAATGTTACACTAAGAAAGCTCTACTTGTGTAATTTGAAGCAACAAGATATACCATTGCAAGACTTGTTAAAGGTGAAAAATATCTTGGAATTTGAGCCCATTTTCATGGTTGATACCAAAACATTGCCACTTCACCTAATTCAAATTTAAAGGAAGTAGAACTTTGTTCCATTCTCAAATGCGGTGAATGAACAAGCAATACATTTCATAGTTGAAAATGGAAGTTAGAAGTACCTAATTTCTCCTAAAGTATTTTATAGCTTGAACTTTCCACTAACACCTCACCCACATCCATACTCAATTGGAAAATTCAAATGTAGGTTCTAATAAATGTATGTTACTCAACATTGTCATATGAGATACAAAATCAAGCCTTTTCAAGATGAATTCCTTTGAGATGTTGTACCATAAGAGGTATGTGATGTTTTACATGGTCAACCATATTTTTATTATCTACATGGATTATATGAGGAAAACCTAGAAATGTAGTCATAAATGTTTTTGATAGGAGATACCACATAGAATAAGAAGTAGTCTCTAATCTCTCACTCATTAGTGCTAAGAAATGAAAGAAGCTATCATATTAGTAGAAATTTTGTACTCTTAATGGCTAGACATGAGTAGAAACACATCCTCACAAATCCTATTCATATCATGGTTCATGTACGCACCCAATTTTTCATGTGCTACATTTTCAAACGGTTCAAAATCCTAATGATGAATTAATATCTTTTCCAATGGTGTTCGAGTCGATTTCTTGTTTTCATGTATATTTGTAGCCTATAATGCTTCTTGGTCCATTTCCATGTTTTTCCCACTTTCCTTTATCATTTTGCTAGCTTTTTCCTTGGCTTTTGACTTTAAGTCACAAATCACCCCGTGGTTATGCGACCATTGGTCTTCCCTCACCGTGCATTGTGTAACCGCTGGTTTTGCCTGCAGGCCGTGCGGTTGATGCACATTTAACCATTTAGACTCTTTTGGTGTGTTTTGAAAGCATGTCACCTTCTTCAAACTTATTTTTAATGC
Organism: Taxus wallichiana var. yunnanensis; assembly: GCA_018340775.1. Taxonomy (NCBI): domain Eukaryota; kingdom Viridiplantae; phylum Streptophyta; class Pinopsida; order Cupressales; family Taxaceae; genus Taxus; species Taxus wallichiana. The sequence continues at coordinate 421,573,474 of CM031239.1, read as the reverse complement.
ACGTTTCTTGACCAAATTGGTTGTTCTTGAGCTCGTTTGATGCGTACCAACTTCTCCTTCCCTTCTTGTTGTTAATTGTGAGTTAATTGCCCCTTCTTTGAGAGAGGTGGCATTTCTTGGCTATCAAATGGCTTAGACCATTTCTCTACCTTTTTCCTATAAGAGCTGAGCTTATAGCCGAGAGTATCATTGGCTAGAGATTATTGTTTTGAATTTCACCATTATGTTATCTTTGTAATCTTGCCAAGAAATACACAACAAAGCTCGACCTCTTGCCTTGTTATTCTCTTTCCCGTGTTTTTACCAAATTGCTTCATGCAAGCCATTCCTACTCCAAAGATTTCTTCCACACAAGCCAACACAGTTCCTGGACTTCATTTGACACCAAATAGGAAAAGAAGCTGAGGGGACAACAAATCAAAACCAACATTGAGATTGTCACAAGTTCTACATTTCCAAGTTTGAGGATGCATTTAGATTATTTAATTTTTTCTTTGTTTAAAGTAAATCTCATTTCCATAATCTGTTAGAGTGCATTGATTCAAAAAGTAGAATTATTATAGCTTTCCTTCATTTAAACAAAGATTCTATTGAAAACTGCTTCCCTGCTTATCCTGTGGATTTGCACAAGAAGTTTTTCTAGAGGGAGCTTCTGCATTTGTTTAGTATTAGTAATTTCCTTCATTTTTGTAAGCTTTCATAGATCCTGTTGTTTCTTCCGGGAAGTTTCAAGGGAAGAATTGCTTCTGAGAGGATTTTCTTTCTTCCCGTGACTCTGAGAGCAAGAACAGAGGAAGTTGTAAATCCACAAATATAAATTGGAAAAGTTCTATTTTATTTAGAATATATTAGATCCACTTTTCATAGGGAAATAACCACATCTAGTTATTTACTTGTTTAGTTTTAGTGTAGAAACAATTTTAATTAATTAGAAGAAGTTTAGTTTGTTTGTGCAATATTTTCCTCTATTTTCGAGTAAGCATCCAAAAAAACAAAAAAACATTAAATTAATTATTTATTTATTTGGTTTATTTCTCTTTTATTCAAAATCATTGGAAAAACACATAAACAAGTAGAATATATTCATTTCTTTGGCATTGTTAAATAGTTTCATTTGTTAATCATTTAGCCGCACGTAGATTTAATTAATTCAAGGAAAGTAATTGAATTGATTTAATTTGTCTGCTTGCTTTTATTTGTTAACTAGGCATATAGATTAATTAGATGGAAAGTAATACAATTCCCCAATGTGTCCTTAGTTGGCCTAGGTTCAAACATCAATGCCCCTTATGACACTTTATGAACTTGATTGCTTCCTCTAGTTTAATAGTTCACACATCCCACATGACCATTCAAGGCCCTCAATAACCAAGTGATTCTGTGTTTGATCCACAGTCCCATTTCTAACACAAATTGAATTATTTACAGACATTAACAAGGGTCTAAAACCTTGGTTTTTCAAAACACACCGCTTTCACCACACGTTATCATCTCACAGTTGCTAGTTTTGAACGTCAAGTAGATAGTGCTTACGAGTTCTTGTAGAATCAACTTGGATGAAACTAGTTTCCATAATTCACCCATTTTTCCTATTCACACGTTTCCTCTCACACCTCCATGACCTTGTCTTGGAGAATTCTACGAGGCAAACGTAGGACAATTTCCACGCATTCCGCAGCTGATTTGGAGAGTGTTTGGTGACACTGATATTGATAGGATTCTTCATGTCACCATTCTCCTCAATCGCTCCATTACACTTGCTTAGGTTAGAGAGGTCTTCATTTTCTTAAACGAGCATATCCCCATGGTGCCCATTGAGAACATTAGATTACCTTAATCAATTTTCGTCCACTTTCACATATTTTGCCTATTCGCCTTATTTAGCCTACCACATAACCATCTATCCATTCCATTGCGGTTGTCTCAACATGACCTCGGGAGGTCACGTGCACTTAAGATGATTCCCGATTTTAAGCCGTACAAAATTGGTGAACCCGACGTGAAGGACTAGTTCCTTTTCGTTTCTTATTTTTTTCCTTCTTTCATCCATCCTTCTCCTCTCCCATTATTCTATGGGTATTTATATACCCCATGAATATGATGGGTCAAGAATACGGCAAGCCCATTTTGGGTTTTTAAGCATATTACTACCGATGGGTATGCAACAGTCACCCTCATTATCAAGGTGGGCTGATAACTACTCATCTAACTTACCTTCACCTCACACTCCTCCTCCTCAAGGTGCCAACAACGGTTCATCGGTTAGGATTGAGGAGATCGACCAACCAAATTCTCTAACTCGAACAACATGACATTCATCGGAGAACATGGTTTCTATCCTCGGGTCTTGTCAGGCCCCAGATTAGCATCCAGTCTAATCCTTTGTCCTCTTTCCTTGCATCTAATGATGAACTCCTGACACACTTCACCTGAAGCTATGAGCATCTCCACACGATAAACAATTCCTTGGATAGGATGCAAGGGTACATTGATGTTATTCTTTAGAAAAATTCTACTACCCCTCCCCCAACAATAGAATATACACCTCAAGAGGGGTGGTCTGCAAAGGACCAATTCATAGCAGGGCATCACATGCCTTTGCCTTCTAGCAGGCTCAATATCTACCCGGGAAAAAATGTAACACTAACTTCGGGTGATGTGATTTTAACATTGGTGGAAAGAGTTAGGGAGGTAGAGCTTGCCCAACCTTCTCATGCTACACCTTTTGCAAGGCAAACCAAGATCCCCCACCATGTGCAGAACTCTAGTTACGTGCCCTATGCACCTTCTTCACCTCCTCCATCTACATGGGCATTCCTAGTCCTGGAGACCTCCTCACTACATCGGAACATTAGGTATGCCCTCTCACACTTCATACATATATCTTTAAAGGTGCCAACCGGAAGTGCGTTCTCAATGTCGTCCCAACTCGACAATGCAATGTTCCCTAGTTTTGTACCTACTACTCATCCGTATCAAAACAATGTTCCCTTGTATCTTCGCATGTTTTCTAAATCGCAGGGGACATGTTTTCCTTTCATGGATCATATGCTCAGCCTTAGGGATGCCTTACGCCCATGTAAATGCTTATATTGCGCCATATCAACCTTTCTATTCCTCCCCCACCTCCCCATCAAGGGTCATCCATAGTAGAGTCTTATGCGTTGGGCACATATGTTGAATATCTCAAGGAGCCCCTTGACTTTACCATATGAAGCATAATGCTTCCACAACCACTTCTCGACTTGCCAAAATTCAAAGGGAGGGGTATCCAAATGCGCATATCAAAGCGTACACACTTCCATCGAGAGAGCTACTTCCATGGGACATAGTTGTAGCTAATATTTTCCCAAGACTTTCAATTGGTACTACAGGATACCAAAACTAGAAGCCTCGATCCATTCGTTTAAGAAACTCATTTTAGAGTTTATAAAGGATTTTGACATGAACAAACTCTTGTGAACAAGAATTAGGAATTCCTCCACATCAAGCAAGAGCACAATAAATTTGCTGCCCACTTCATTCAATGGTGGCGATAAAGTCCTGTACTTCTCGGCCAGTGCTCCCAATATGGATCAAACAAAGCTCTGTGACCTATTCCTTCATTCTCTCAATCGAGAGACTAGGAGGAGTGTAAAAGTTCCTCGGAAGTTATGAGGAGGTCTTAGAGGGTGCTCTCCACATTGACCAAACAACGATTGATAGCGGTTGAAAGACCTATGGCTCGAATGGGAGACTAATCACTCCCTCACAAGGTAATTCAAATTATCCGAATGGTTCTAACAACAAAATAAAGGACCCAAATTCCTTAACAAGAACCACGGTGCTTGATGATGACGTGTACTTATCAAGCCATAAAACCTAATGTTGTTATTAGACAAAGAATGTAAATAATAGAAATAATAACACAAATACCAACAATCAAAGGAGTAACAATTTCAATCCTTCCGTTAATGCGGTTGATTTTAGTCAACCTCCCCCACCTCAACAAGTCTAGGCCTAAGGCCCAATTCGTACCCAAGCGATTATCCGAACCAATATCAAAGCCAAGGACAGAGGCCTTTGAACTTCAATTATAACAAGCAACAACAAAAAATAACAATAGGAACTATGGACCACAACAAAACTAGAATTAGATGCCTCGTGATTATGATCCCGATTTATAATGTGGTTTCCATAGGGTTTGAGGACATGACGTTTGTATGTTCCGTGATTGCAAATAAATTATACAAAGACTTCCGGAGGACCAAAGGAAACTCTTTATCGAGATGTTTTTGACTAATCCTATGGTTCCAACGCAAAATGCTCACATGGGACCTATTTTCCCTTAGAATTATACTCTTGGGGTTTATAGAGACCCCCTTCCAACGCATTACAAGAATGGAAAGCTTAATCCTCATGGTATTAATAAGGGTATTTCAGTAGGAATGCCCATATGGATGCTTGTAGGGAACAATGATCACGAAACATCTACGTCGTCAAACCCTCTAGTATCCCCTCCTTTGGATGGTAGAACTCAGACTAAAATTGTAGGCTTGGTTGAGTTAGAGACTAAACTCGAGGTTAATGTAGTGACCCATGCTCATGATTATTCCTCACAACCTCTTCTTATGTATCCTTCAATGTCGAAGTGATGCACCATTGGCTCCTAAACCAACAGGGGCTTATGATTTAATCACGGATTTGACTAAGACCTTTTCTCGCATTTCGTTTTTGGAATCGTTGAAAAATTCCCCGTGCACCGAGTGGATTTATTATAGGCATTAGGCCTTGGTCATTTAATTCATGTCACCCCTCCTCCGGAGGCTCAAGTTAATCATATAGACTTTGATGTCTATCCTCTAGGTTAGTCCTAGAGAGAGATGTGGGGTTTGTATTTGACATCAATGAAAGATGTCAACCGATGTTGATTTGGCACAAATAGGTGACCTTGTGTTGTACCTCCAAGTTTGGATCTATAATAACTATGTTAAACCCGTGATGATAAATGATGGGGTTACTATCAACACAATACATTTCTCATTTCTTCAAAAGCTAGGCTATGGAGAAACCAATTGTTCTTCAACACGAAAGACGCAGAGAGGCTACTGATAGTCTCAAGGTAATGTCCATTGAGACTATAGTGCTTCTAGTTACCCTTGGACCAAAGACCATGTTGACTGAGTTTTACATTATAGATCGGGAAACCAACTATAATATGATTCTCAATCAACCCTGGATTCATAAAATGAAGGCAATCCCTTCCACCTTATTCTAAGAGGTCGATTATTACACCTAGGTAATGTTTTCGTAGCTTAGGGTGACCCAAAGCCATTTGACATTCATTTGACCAATCTAAAGAAGAAACCGGGGTTCATACTTGAGTTCGAGCTCCTAGTCATCGGTTGAACAAGCCTCAAGATATAAATCTTTCCCAACTTGTTCCCATAACCAAGTTGGATATCCTTAAGGAAATTAAAGGGGTAAATCTTGACGAAAACAAAGCCACTGTAGTAAAAATTGCATCAACAAAAACTACAACTGAGATAGTTAAGCTTATGGAGAATGATTTGCCTATCATTCTTCCTTTTGATTCCTTGGGCATAGGTCATGCTCTTGGAATATCTAATCTTCCGGATGATGGATTTGAAGAGATTTGCATGGTTGAGGTTTTAGAAGTCAAAGAGGAAGATTCCATGAATGATCAAACTTCTATCTTCCCCAATAACTGCCAGGACTCTCAACTATGATGATGCGAAGTGCCGCTACGACACCGGGGAAAGGGTGATCCTTACTTATCCAGAGGGTAGGGTCATGCCTTTTGCCTTTAGGTTAAACTTTGAATGTACAAACAACTCTGCCATAGAGTACGAGGCTCTTCTTCTTGGTCTCATCGTAGCTAAGAGGATGGGTGTTAACAATGTAAGAGTTTTGGGTGACTCCCAACTTGTCGCTAATCAAGTCTCGAAGTTTATGAGACCATAACATAAAAGCACCTACAACTCTACAAGACCGTTATTCTTGAGCTTAGTAAGGGTTTTAAATTCATTTTTATTGAAGCCATACCTAGAGAGTAGAATCAACTGGCTGATTCCATGGCCATGTCTTCCTCACGGTTTTTCCAAGTGAGGACTGAAAGAAACTAAGTTTACAGATCTTAGTTTGATCCAAACCCTTGGTTCGAAGAATGCTAACCAACGCATTTTGGCATATGTTGAGGCCGAGAATGAGCCCACCACTTTAGACTATGCGGAGAATGATGAGGAAATCCTAGGATACCTCAATGCATACATTGATCTTCATCCCATGCACCATAAGAGGGGATTTTCTCTCATACCTCACCCTTCCTCCTACTTTGGAGATTGCACGTTGTATCCTTCCTCATCGGAGGGTCTTTATATCTATGAGGTAGAGGGAGAATAATTGGAATTACCTCTAGCCACAATTGAGTTCAAAGAGGATACCACCTCTTTAATTGAAGCAACCATAGATATTAATATAGGGACAAAGGGGATCCTAATATCTTGAAACTCGGTTATTCTTTGACTCCAGATGAGATAGAAGCACATATGAAGGTGCTTAAATAACATTCAAAGCCTTCACCTTTAGTTATAAGGAAATGATGGGAATCGCTCCTGACGTGGTGGTTCAAAACCTTGTCATGAAGTCTGATGCCGAAGCGAAGTCACGACCCATGAAGCCAAAGGTGGCTTTAATGGTTAAAGAAGAAGTAATGAAACTACTTCATGCGGTTTTGTTAAACCAATGGACTATTCCATATGGGTGTCTAACATTTTCCTAGTCCTTAAAAAGAATGGGAAGATACGTATTTGTATCGACTTTAGATACATCAACAAAGCTTGTCCTAAGGATGACTTTCCATTTCCTTCCATCGATGTCATTGTAGATGTAATGGTTAGTTATGAGTTGTTGTCACTTATGGATGGCTTCTCTGGCTACAATTAGATAAGGATCTCTGAGGAGGATCAAACCAAGACTACCTTTACTACTCCTTAGGGGACCTTTTGCTACACAATCATGTCATTTGGCTTGAAAAATGCTAGAGCCACCTATCAACGAGTGATGACATACATCTTCCATGATCTTATTCATAAGATTGTGGAATCTTACGTTGATGATCTATTGGCTAAGGCCAAGAAATGTTGCAACCACCTAAGGTGATTCATGTTATCCTCTCTCATCTCATTGAATACGATGTAACATTGAATTTAGAAAAGTGTGTATTCAAAGTGACGGGAGGCAAACTACTTGGGGTATATCATTTCTTCTCGAGGAATTGATGTAGATCTAGTAAAGATTCGAGTGGTTCTGGAGATGACTCCACCTTTAAAAAAACATGCATTAGGTCTTTTCTGGGTAAACTTGGGGTAATCCGCAGGTTTATTCCCGATCTAACTTGCGTCATCCATCCCATTAATAACTTGCTAAAGAAGGAGTGTAGTAAAGAGTGGACTTATGAATTTCACAAAGCATTTGAGTCATAAAACATTTTCTTAGGTCACAACCTACACTCATGCCACCCAAAGCCGATTTTCATCGATTTTATACTCTCGAGCCACCGAGGTTTCGCTAGCTTGCATGTTAGTATAGGAAGATGATGATAACCATCAACATGTTGTTTACTTCATTAGTCACATTTTTATTGATTACGAGACATGTTACACACAGTAGAAAAATATTTCCTAGCAATAGTTTTTGCAAACGAAGAGATTGAGGCATTATATGCTTAACCAAGAAACATGAGTGATTGTTAAGTCTAGCTAGTTGTAGACATTTTTGACTCAAGGTGCCTTATTCAAAAAGGTTGGGTGTTTTCTTACGTTGATGGGTGAATTTGAACTCACCTTCATCAACTAGAAGTCCTTCAAAAGGATAAATCATTGCAGATTGGTTAGCGGATAACCGATAGATTGTGGAAACCTGGTAGATCTAGATTTCCTTGATGAGTGTGTATTTTATGTGGAAACAAATCCTCCCATTGTGTTGTGTCCTTGGTATTTTAATATCATTGATCACATTGTGGACCATATGTATCTTGAGGGAGAAACCTCATAAAAATGTGGTAGCTACGTGTCATAGCTACCAAGTATGCAATTTTAGAAGAGGTGCTCTATTGCAAAGCCTTCGATGGCATGCTTTTGAGGTGTGTGGATGAAGAGGATTCAAAAATACTCTTTGAAGCCCATAACAGTCTCGGGGTTCTTTGGAGGGCATGCTACCACTCAAAATTCATCGAATGGGTTATTTTGGCCCACCTTAGAGCATGATGTTGTAAAATATGTACGCAGCGCCATAAATTTCAAGAATTATCATATGAGATACACATCCTTCCTTAGTTGTACAACCCATTGTGACACCTTGGACCTTCTTTACTTAGGGTCCGGATTTGATAGGGAATATTTCTCCCTCATCAACAAATGTTATGACCATGAAATATTTTACAAAGTGGGTTGAGTCCATGCCTCTCACTACTGTACCTAGGTCTGTGATCGCCAAGTTCATTTTGAATCAGATCATCTATAGGTATGGATTCCCATAGGTCATTATCTCGGATAATGGCATGTCCTTCAAGAATGAAGAGGTGCATGAGTTGTGCTCACAATTCAAAATCTCGCATCACACAACCTCTTTGTATTACCCTCAAGCCAATGGATAGGCTGAGGTGACAAATAAAACATTAAAGTCCATTCTCCTCAAAATAGTCAAGGAGAACAAGTGTGATTGGAATTTAAAGTTATTTCTAGCCTTGTGGGCCTATAGGATGTTAGTGAGAACACCCACGGGGGAAACCCCATATTCTTTAGTCTTTGGATCTGAAGCGGTTTTACCACTCGAGGTAGAGTTTCCTAGCCTCCACATATCCTTGTAAGGCATCCTAGATGAAGACAAATATCGAGAGGCACGACTAGTTCAACTAGAAACCCTTGATGAAACTTGACTCAGAGCTGAATAACAACATAGTGTTTATGTTGACATGATGTGTCATCATTATAACAAGAAAGTTTATGAGTGTGAAATACGTGTAGGGGATCTAGTTTTGAGACTTGATAACTAGATTGACAAGAATACTAGTGAAGGAATAAAGTTTAGACCTAAGTGGTTAGGTCCATATCAAGTCATGGAGGACTATAATAATGACACATATCATTTATATACCTTAGAAGGTGATGAATTTGGTGAATCAATCAATTCACTTCACCTTAAACACTTCTACGCATAGTTCATTTACATTTCCACATGTACACTACTGCATCCATTGCATATCATCTGCATAATCATATTGTAATATTGTGAAACAAGAAACTTATTTTTCAAGAAACTTTCAAAATTTATGAGAATTGGAAAAACATTTTAATCATACCTCTTCAACCATTCATTATATCATCTCTAAAATATTCAATCTTTTATCATCCTAGTAGATGAAGTTTTGACATTGATCCTACCAAGATCTACACACTTAGTTCTATTCATGGTTGCTTCTAGCTTAGGTTTTTGCCCATAGTCTGTACTAGAAGCTTCTTGGTGTCACATCTTTCCTAAAAATCTCTCTTTTGAAAAATCAATCTAAAACATTTCACTTGGATTGCTTGTTTGCCTACTTGACCTTCGGTGGTGAGCCCTCGTATCCTACTAGTTGTGTGGGGTTGAGGCTAGGGGAAATTATTCCCTCCCAAAATCACAAGTCAAAGTTCAAGAATAAAAAAAAAAGATAAACAAACAATAAAATACAAAACAATTTCATTAAACAAATAAAACTACACTTCTTTTCCCTACCAATCTTCGGTGATGAGCCCATGCTTCCTACAGTAGCATGAGGCTAGGAAAGGAGGGAAGTGCCCTTACTCGCCTATGCCTTGTCCTTGGTGATGAGCCCACACTTCTTCTTTGGTATCATGTGGCAAGACATGAGGGTCCTTGCAAATAAACCAATAATTTGTAAACAAGTTAATACGTAAAAAGTGCTTTGAGTCATTTGAAATCATCGGAAAGTGAGTTAGATGTATGGGTTATAAGAGAGTTAATCCATAAAACTAGATTTTTTCAATTAGGAGGCCATCTACAGGTCTAAGTCAAGTTAAACTTGCAATAAAACTATATTTTAAGCAGGATAGTTAGCCTTTCCTAGAGTTGAGTTGTAGTTTCCTAATTGGGTATTTGTCAAAATCTTGTCTTCATATCATCACTTTCATTCATCAAAGTCATATAACTCACATCCTTCTTGGCTCTTGGTGTTGAGCCCTCACATCTTATTGGTTGCATGGTGTTAAGAATGGAGTGGGTTCATCTTCTTATTATATCACTTTCATCAAGTTTGCCAACAAAACAAGAATATCAAATGTTGCTTGAAAACCAAAGTTTTAGTTTGCAATTTTTCCTCATATGCATCACATATATATCAAAAACACAAAAAAATCATTCTATTACACATTTGTATCATCATCATCATCATCCATACATGCATTCATAAAATCATATAAAAACATTAGAGATTCTACACATTTAAGAGTACACAGATGAAGCAAGTCATGAACAAGTAAACTCTTACACAAGATATCTGAGCTAAAAATAAATGTATATGTATATATATCTATAATAATCAAGTTTGTATACAATGTCATCACACTAACAAGTGTGGTCAAAACACTTGTAATGAGCACAAAATCTAAAAAAATCGATATATACAATAAAAAATGACCTAAAGTAATAAGGCATATAACCTATCCTAGGACGGGACTCGGATGAAGGAGCATGATGAGGACTCCTACTTTGTGGATCCTATGATGTGAGTGGGAGCCTCCATGAGTGGAATGATGAGAGTGACCATGGGATGAGGCAGGTGATCTGGGTGGTGGTATTCTGCTGCGAGAATGGCCTCACTTTTGTCTCCTCTCGGCTAAGCGATATGCATCTAGATCGGTCCTCGTCTCGGTCAGAACCTCTGCAGCTCACCAGACCGGTGAAAATACATCAGTGTGGCATCCAGGTCATTTTTGGCTACCCCGCATATATGAGAAACTCCTCTCATGTCTTCCCCTTAGGGAGGATCAAAGTGTTAACCGAGATCCGATGAATAAGATCTCACCAACCATTAACAATGGTTGTAAAGTAAAAAGAAGGTAATGGCGAGTTATAAAAACTTTTTAGAAACAAAAATAATAATATACATAGTGCATAATTCACTAACATTTCTAGTCTAGAGAATTGAGTTGAGAGAAGAGTATCTACATACTAAGATCTCTTGGCATCCAAGACGGATCTACTGGTGGTGGTGGTGGTGGTGGAACCATTGCAGGAACCTCGCTCGATTTAAACTCCTCCTGAGCCACCCATTTTCCCATAACAAACTTCTCATCACCCCCTCCCTTGTGTAAAATAGGCTCCTCTAAAAACAATGTCTTATCCTCGGCCTCGGCCTTAACTCGCTTCTCTGGAAGCCCCCAGTCCTCTCCACTTTGTATCGGTATCCTCATCTCCTCCATCCTTGTCTCCCTCCTCCTCAGTCTTTGCCTCAACCTCCTCCTCCTCTTCCACGCTGTGAGCGGGTGTGACCTTTCTCTGAGATCACCCATGGCCTCGGCTAGATCTGGTATAACCCATGATGTACTAATCGGGACACTAGGAGTAATAACTTTCCATCCGAGTAGAACCTTAGGGCCCGCTCTAGCCTCTTGAACTCCATGGTAAATCAGTATGAACCACTGAAAGGGAATCAACATAAGGCAACCCAAACTACTGCGACACTTTGTCAACAAGGTGGGTCTCAACCCTGTCGGTCTTTTCTACTAGCCGGATGGTGGTACTGCATGTAGCCATAGTAATCCTCTCATCCCCCATAATCCGGCCATATCCTGGTAGGGTTGTGTGATCATGTCATTTGTGGTAAGAGTAACTACTGGCTGATGATGCCTCATGAGTGGGGCCATAACTATCCATCTGACTGCTCTGATAGCCCCAGGGTTAGCTATCCTGACTCCCCTCTGATAGGGGACCATGCGCTCATACACCCAACACATCACTAATGTAGGATGACTAAGGGCCTTGCCTTATATTCAAACAACCCTGTAAAGATTGTGGTACGTAGCCCCAAGATGTCAACACCCCATGCATATATGCAACCATGCTACTCTATGCTCTAAATGATGGGGGACCAACAGTAGAGTACCTTGTCACTGCCATTTTCTCCCACCAAAAGTGAAGCTAAGATGCCAATAATGGCCTTGCGCAAGGCAAGGATGGGTGTGGAGGCAATTGAAAACAATCTCATACCCCGCTTGGTACCAACATGACATGCCAAGCCATCTCCCATGTAGGTCGCTCACTATTGGGATACCACCATTGATCATGCATTGTCCAAATTCAATCTCCTACATGTAACAGAACACCCATAATCCTTTGTACATCCTCCAATGTGATGGTCTACTCTCCTCGGACCCTAGGCAGTTAGAAAGTGTTATAGTATGCGTCCCAATAGCTCAATAACTCACACATCGGGTGACTCACTGCTAGCTTTACTAACCGAGTGCAGGGATAATCTCCATATCTTGGCCTTGTGTAATAAGTCTCTCTCCTCATGAGATCAGTGAATCCAAGATGGGAGGAATCCAATCACACTCTCTAGATTGACTCCATCTGATGTATGAACTCTGCATTCACCAAAACACCAAAAAGAGCAAGTTAGAGACATTTGATACATAATAAGCTCATCAAAAACATCATAAAACAACACAAAAACTAAAAAAATCTTCACACTTGGTCAATTTTAGCCTTTTCCTCAACAATTATGCAACCGCCCATCTATGCAGACTGGTGATTGTGTAATTATCATGATGGTTGCACAACCACCCCTCTACACAGAGGGGCAGTTGCGTAACTCACTTTGCTTGTAGAGAGTGGTTCTATCCACGGGAGGGTACACCACCACAGGACCCAAAGACCTCAAAAAAGATAAAAAGACACTATTTGGTGAAATAAAAACCACATCCCATGTACGCCCCCTAGTGAACATTTTGACTATAAAATTAGTGAAAATAACCCCCTTAGGATGAATTTTTCAGATTTTTCACATTATAGGTTAAAAATAAACAAATGCAAATAACTCACCTATCTCTGAGCTATTACTCTTCTCGTTGGTGGAGCCACCATAATGTTTGAATGCTCTCGATTTGACTGTACTTGCGCAAAACCATCACAGGTGATCCAGAGCTCAAAAATCTCCAAGTGGGTGAGTGAAAATGATTTCTAAAAATAGTGATTTTGGTTATATATAAAGCTTTTTAACTCTATTTTGATTGTGTGTTTTATAGGGCTAGAACGCTGACACATGTATATTTCTATCCCCATGGATATGGTAAGTCCTCTTGTCATTTGATTTTAGTATGTTTTGTCGATTTTTTTATCTACACTTGATTCTCATTTACTTTTTGTAGGTGGCGAGAAGCTTGGATTAACGTCACTTCAACACACGGGTGTGTCAGGTATAATTTCTAACTCCCTATTTGGGAATGCCATACTTGGACTCTACGTTTTATGCCTCTTCATGGCTAAAACGCTTCTTTGAGGGGGCAATATGTATGCACCCAATTTTGCACGTGCTACATTGTCAAAATGGTTTAAAATCCCCAATGATGAATTAATATCTTTTCCAATGGTGTTCAAGTCCAATTTCTCATTTACAAGTGTATATTTGTAGCCTAGAATGCTTCCCTTGTCCATTTCCATGCTTTTCCCACTTTCCTTTATCATTCGCTAGATTTTTCCTTGGATTTTGACTTTAAGTCACAAAACCGTCGGCCTTCTCTCAATGGAGGTTGTGCGACCGCAGATTTACGTTGACCGATGGTTCGGTGTGCATTTAACCGAGACTCTTTTGGCATGTTCTGAATGCATGTCACCTTCTTCAAACTCATTTTTAGCACACATTTATTGACCAAATTGGTTGTTCTTGAGCTCGTTTGATGCATACCAACTTCTTCCTATTTTCTTACTATTGATTGTGAGTTAAACGCCCCTTCTTTGAGAGAGGTGGCATTTCTTGGCTACCAAATGGCTTAGACCATTTCTCTACCTTTTTCTATAAGAGCCAAACTTCTACCTAGAGCATTGGTTGGAGATTATTGTTTTGAATTACACTTTGTTATGTTGTCATAATCCTACCAAGAAATACACAAGAAAGCTCAGTTCTCTTGCCTTATTATTCTCTTGCCTATGTTGCTACCAAATTGCTTGCAAGCCATTCCTACTCCAACATTTCTTCCACACAATCCAACACAGTTCCTTGGACTTTTTGAACACTAAATTGGAAAAGAAGCTGAGGGGACAACAAATCAAAACCAACACTGGGATTGTCATAGTTCTACATTTCCAGGTTGGGGATGCATTTGGATTCTTTAAGTTTTCTTTGTTCAAAGTAAATCTCATTTCCATAATCTGTTAGAGTGCATTAATTCAAAGAAGTAGAATTATTGTAGCTTTCCTTCATTTAAACATATCTTCTATTGAAAATTGCTTCCCTATTTACCCACGTGGATTTGCATGGGAAGTTTGTCTGGAGGGAACTTCTGCATTTGTTTAGTACTAGTGGTTTCCCTTCATTTTTGTAAGCTTACATAGATCCTGTTGTTTCTTCAGGGAATTTTCAGGGGAACAATTGCTTCTGAGGAGTTTTTCTTTCTTCTCGTGACTCTGAGGCAAGAACAGAGGAAGTTGTAAATCCCCAAATATAAATTGGAAAAAGTTCTGTTTTATTTAAAATAGATTAGATCCACTTTACTTAGGTAAATAACCACATCCAATTATTTACTTGTTTAGTTTTAGTGTAGAATAAATTTTAATTAATTAGAATAAGTTTAGTTTATATGTGCAATATTTCCTATGTTTTCCAATAAGCATCCAAAAATACAAAATCATTAGATTAATTAGTTCTTTATTTGTTTTATTTCTCTTTTGTTCAAAATCATTGGAAAAACACAAAAACAAGTAGAATAGATTTGTTTCTTTGGCATTATTAATTAATTTCATTTGTTAATCATTTAGCTATACATAGATTTAATTAATTCAAGGAAAGTAATTGAATTGATTTAATTTGTTTGCTTATTTTTATTTTTAATAAGGCATATAGATTAATTAGACATAAAGTAATACAATTTCCCCACGTGTTCTTAGTTGGCCTTGGTTCAAACATCACCTTGCCTCGATAGATACTTTGCGAGCTTGATTGCTTCCTCTAGTTTAATAGTTTACACATTCCACATGACCATTCAAGGCCCTCAAAAACCAAGTGATTCCATGTTTGATCCTTGAGTCCCACAACCAAACACAATTGAATTATTTATAAACATTGACATATTATGCCTCAAAACCTTGGTTTTTAGACCACACCGCTTCCACCCATTATCATCTCACAATTTCTAGTTTTAAACGTCGAAGTAGATAATTCTTACAAGTTCTAGCAGAATCGGCTTAGACAAAAATAGTTTCCACAATTTACCCATTTTCCTATTCACAAGTTTCCTCTCACACCTCCATGACCTTGTCTGGAGACTTCTACAGGAAAACATAGGACAATTTCCACATGTTCTCGCAACTGGTTTGAGAGAGTGTTCAATGATACCGATATTGATAGAATTCTTCGTGTCATCATTCTCCTTGATCACTCCATTACACCCACTCGGAGTTAGAGAGGCCTTCATTTCCTTAGATGAGAAGATCCCCATAGTTTTGTTGAGGAGATTAAATTGCCTTGATCAATTTTCGTTCACTTTTACATATTTCGCCTATTCACCTTATTTAGCCTACCACATAGCCACCTATCCATTCCATTGTGGTTGTCGGACATAACCCGAGGAGGTTGCGTGTGCTTAAGATCATGTGTTGATTTTAAGACGTACAATTCTTTCAACCAATGTATGGTAGGTACATAAGATGTTAGAATAATATAAGGATACTTTTTAGTCACCTAACGAAGTGTTTATGCATTGTGTGATAAAAAAAAAGCGCCGATTTGATATCGTGACCATCTCTTCCTTATCCATATTCATACTAAAATTTATTTTGGAGAACAAAGAGATAAAGTTGTAGTTCCATAACTTATGGATAAGGGACACACTTGGGCCTAACTCATCACATTGTAAAAACTCAATTATTCTCACTCTAAAGAAATATGACACATGGATTATGTGCATTGACTAATGAGATTTTAATAAGATCACAATTAAAAACTTTTATCCTCTTCCCAATATTAAGGATCTACAAGACCAACTCCATTGTGCTTATTCATTCACCAAAAATCAATCTTAAGCTTGAGAATCATTAGATTTTTGCTGAGCTTACAAAAATTTAGAAGACAATCTTCAAAACTAAGGAATTTTTGTTTAAGTAGCTAGTTATGACCTTGATTTGAATAATAGAAAAATGACATTCATGAAAATGATGAATGGAATTCTATGACCTTTTAAAATTTTGTTTGTTGTGTTCTATCTTGATGATATCTTAATCTTAAAAAATGTGATAAACACTTGTGCCATAATTAACAAGTACTCTACACTTCATGGTAGTAGATGTTATATGTTAACATAGAGAAAGGATCATTTTTCATACGAGACATAATATTTGGGATATATATATATATATATATATATATATATATATATATATAGGTGTCATGTAGTCTAATCAAGATTTGCATTGTCCAAGAATAGACTACACTAAATAATAACAAAGAGCTCTATAGATTCTTAGGGTTAGAAATTTTTTTATAGGAGGGTTTTCTCACATCACTTAGATATTGAACTGTTGAATTATGGAGCTTAATTACTTCACTGACATGATTTTGTAGACTTGCTGGAATACACAGTAACCGATGTCGGTTGACGAACCACTGTTGGTCACCCATGGATCGGTATCAGTCAAACACGGAAGAACCAACATCGGTTAAGGCTAACCAACATCGGTCACCTATGCATGACTACTATAATTAAGTTACGGGAATTAGATCTATCTTTAGTTGTAAAGTGAATCTAATGGTTGTAATTGCATAGCTAAAGTTCCCTAAGATTGTAGATGCATATATAAACATAAAGCTAGGGTTTAGAAGAGAGAATTCAATTGAGAATAGAGAGAAGTTTCCTTTTGAGAGAAAATAGAAATTTGTAGAGAAGAAAGTACAGGACATCCAAGAAGGTGTGGAAGATTGCAAATCTTCATTGTATTTCCTCTGTGATAGTAAATTGGCTATTTCTTGGTGGACATAGCCCACACTGGGTGAACCACGTTAAATCTTGTGTATTGTTTCTTCTTGTTTATTTTCGTATTGATTACTTTTATGCTTAGATCTGATTAATATATTTGTACAACTAGTGTGCTAACCCCAACAACTGGTATTAGAGCATCTTTGTTTGAGGGTTGTGTGTGTTGACAAGATTTACTCATAGAGGGATTTATGATTGAGTGGGAGCAAAACAATGGGAGAAGAAGGAAAATTCAAAGTAGATAAATTTGATGGCCATGACTATCTATTATGGAAGATGCAGGTGGAGGAGTATCGAAATATTTATACTTACCGTTGGATGAGAAGGCAAGACCTTCAAAGATGACTGATGAAGAATGGAAAATTATTGATAGAAAGGATCTGGGATCTATAAGAATGAGTCCTGCAGTAGTATCATGGGCTTCAAATATTACCAAAGAAGGATCTACATTAGAGTTAATGAAATCTTTAGCAAATATGTATGAAAAACCTAGTGCTTGAATAAAGTTTATTTGATGAAAAAATTGTTTAATTTAAAGATGCGAAGGTGGATCTGCATCAAGTAATTTGAATGATTTCTGTCTATTGTAAATCAATTAAAATCAGTTAGTATTCCATTTGAGTATGAAGTGAAAGAACTTTAATTATCATTCTCTTTTCCGGATAGTTGGGATAACTTGGTAATGGTTGTTAGTAATAAAATGTCTCTGCTACTAATTTTTAAAGTTTGATGATGTGGTTAGTATAATCCTGAATGAATAAGTACGTAGGAAAAGTACAAGAGACTAATCATCTGGGAATGATTTGAATGTATAAAGTAGGGGAAGGCATAAGGAGAGATTCAAGAGTAAAAATAATGGGAAATCAAATTCTAAGAATGGTAGATCTAAATCCAGTAGTAGAGGTATAATCTCTTGAATTGTGGAAAGAAAGGTCATGCAAAGAAGGATTGTTGGTTCAAGGAAAACAAAGAGAATGTACCAAAGAAAGGTAAAGAGGAAAATATTGCTGTAAAATAGGTAATGCAAGATGCCCTAATTCTCTCCTTGGATAATAAAATTGAGTCATGGGTTTTAGATTCAAGAGCTTCTTTCCATGTGAACCCCTAATAAGGGTTATTTTAGAAATTATGTCTAGGGTAATTTTGGGCATGTTTATTTAGGAGATGATGAACCATGCAATATTATTGGTAGAGATGAAGTTCATATTAAATTGCAGAATGGAAATACATGGATATTGAAATATGTGAGGCATGTTCTAAGCCTCAAAAGAAATCTAATTTCTACAAGACAATTGTGTGAAATTGGTTGCATGGTTACACTCACAACCGAATCTTAGAAAGTTACCAAGGGATCTCTTGTTGTAGCAAGAGGCAAGAAGGTAGGATCATTGTATTTATCTACCCGTATACTTGATTCTTTTTGTTCTAACTTCTTGATTCGATACAAACATGTGGAATAATCAGCTAGGCCATATGAGTGAAAAGGGAATGCAGATCTTAAAGGCAAACGATAAGTTATTAGATCTCAAACATGTAGATCTTTGATTTTTGTGAGCATTGTGTTTTTGAAAGAAGAAGAAAGTGAGATTTTCAAAGTTATGGCAATAAAGAAGAAGCATAAATTAGAGCTTGTACACTTAGATGTGTGGGGACCAACCCAGGTAGCTTCTCATGGAGGATCCTAATACTATGTTACTTTCATTGATGATGCCACAAGAAAGGTATGTGTTTATTGTATTAATCATAAATATAATGTTTTTGAAACTTTTAAAAGATGGAAATCCCTTGTGGAAAATGAATCAAATTTGATATTAAAATGCCTTAGATATGACAATGGTGGTGAGTGATGCAATAAGAGTTTGATGATTTTTGTTCGATAAATGGAATACACAGAGAAAGGATGGTTCTAGAAGACCACATGAGAATAGTGTTGTAGAGAGAATGAACAGGGAAAATCATGGAAACAAGCTAGAAGCATGATGATACATGCTTTGGATTGGCCTTATAGTTTTGGGCGAAGTATATACACAACAATTTATTTGATTAACCATGGACCTTCAAGTGCAATGAATGGTGGAATACCAAAAGAAGCTTGGACTAGAAAAGAGGTAGATCTTTATTTTCTTAGAGTATTTGGCTTAGAAGCTTTTGTGCATATTGATAAGGAAAATAGAAAGAAATTGGATGTTAAATCCAAAAGATGTACTTTCATTGGTTATGGCTTTAGTGATTTTGGATTCTGATTTTGGGATTTATAAGGTTCTAAGATAATTAGGAGTCGTGACATTGATTGGAATGAAAAGAGAATGTACAGGGATCAAGTTTTGGTACCCAAAGGTGAACCGGTGGAGAAGTTTGTGGATGAAAATGAACTCTCGATTTAAAATTAACACCTATAGGTTTACACAGTAACCGGTATCGGTTTACCCCGACGACATCAGGTCCCTTTGTACAAACATCGGTTATAGAAGAGACAGGTCGATGTCGGTTAGCCAAACCCTTGTCGGTAGAAGGTGACCGATGTCGGTCACTGTCAAAAAGTAGATACAAATCTACAGGATGAGTAGATTGAGCCTTCGGCACCCCAAATCTTAGTGAGAAGGTCATAAAGGGTAAGTAGACCTCCAGAAAAAATTTCACCTTCCTTATCTCATTTATTATTGACTGATAATGGTGAACCAGAAAGCTTTGAAGAAGAAATGCAGGATAAAACCCACAAGCAGTGGGAACATGGCATGGATGAGGATATGGAATCCTTAGAGTAGAAATAGACATGGAATTTGGTTAAGTTTCCAGTAGGTAAAAGAGAATTGTAGAATAAGTGGGTTTATAGGATCAAGGAAGAAGAGGGTGGACATAAGAGATACAAGGAAATGCTTGTAGTAAAGGGATTTACATAGAAATAAGGTATTGACTTTGGTGAAATCTTTTCTCCTGTTGTTAAGATGACTTCTATTCGTACTGTATTGAGTTTAGTTGTAGTAGAGGATTTGCATTTAGAGCAACTTGATGTCAAGACGACATTTCTTCATGGTGATTTAGAGGAAGAGATTTATATGAATCAACCACTTGGGTATGAAGTCAAGGGTAAGGAGAAACTTGTGTACAAATTGAAAAAGATCCTATATGGGTTCGAGCAAGCTCCAAGGAAACGGTATATGAGGTTTGATAGTTTCATGTATGAGCATGGTTATTTGAGATGTGAATCTAACCATTGTGTTTATTTCAAAATGCTTGGAAATGGGAGATATATTATTTTTTTACTGTAAGTGGATGATATTCTTATTACAGGATCTAGTATGCAAGACATTGGTGAGCTTAAAGAAAAGCTAGCTCACACATTTGCAATGAAGGATTTGGGAGCTGCAAAGAGAATCCTTAACATGCAAATTCATAGAGACAAAGAAAAGAAGTTGTATTTGTCTCAGGAGCATTATATCAATAAGGTGTTGGAAATGTTTAATTTGTAAAATTCAAAACCTGTAAGTACACCTATGGTTGGACACTTCAAATTGAGAAAATATTAGTGTCCTACATCACATGAGGAGGTTGAGTACATGACATGAGTTCCATATGCTTCAACAGTTGGGAGCTTGATGTATGTTATGGTTTGTACCAAACTAGACATTACACAGGCAGTGGGAGTTGTGAGTAGATTTATGGCTAATCTAGGTAAAGAGCATTGGAAAGCAGTCTAATGGATTCTCAGGTATTTGAGAGGGACATCGACATGCAGTTATGCTATGGAGGGTCAAATACTTCTTTATGCATGGCTATGTGGATTCATTAATGGCTGGTGATTTTGATGGTAGGAGGAGCACCATTGGATATGTTTTCACAGTAGGTGACACAACATTAGCTGGATTTCTAGATTTTAGAAGGGTGTGGCCCTATCTACTACAGAGGCTAAGTATGTTGGAGCTACGAAGCTAGCAAGGAGATGATAAGGATGAGAATGTTCATGGAAGAGTTGGGAAAGAGTAAGAGGATTGCAAATTGTAAAGTGATAGTCAAAGTGTAATTCATTTGGCAAATAAGTCAGCGTTTCATTCTAGAAAAAAAACACATTCAGTTGAGATATCACTTCATATGGAAGGTATTGGAGGATGGGCAATTGAAGTTGGAGAAAATTCATATAAAGGAGAACCCTACGGATATAGTAACGAAGTCATTGGGAAAGGAGAATTTGGAGCTACACTCCAATTCTCTATTGGTCTTGAGTTTGAGACTTGAAGAGGAGAAAATATGCCAAAGGAAAGGATTAGAGGAAGGAGTTGTATGATATAGTGCAACAATTTATCTCCAAGTGGGAGATTGTTGAGTTGTGGAGCTTAATTACTTCAATGGCATGCTTTTGCAGACTTTCTGGAATACACAAGATGTAACAGCGTCGGTTGATGAACCACCATCAGTCACCCATGGACCATCAATATCGGTCAGGTAAGGAGGAATCGACATCGGTTAAGGCTAACCAACATTGGTTGCCTATGCATGACTACTATAATTAAGTTGTAGGAATTAGATCTATCTTTAGTTGTAAAGTGAATCTAATGGTTGTAATTACATAGCTAAAGTTCCCTAAGATTATAGATGCATATATAAGCATAAAGCTAGGGTTTAGAAGAGAGAATTCAATTGAGAATAGAGAGAAGTTTTCTTTTGAGAGAAAAGAGAAATTTGTAGAGAAGAAAGTACAGACATCCAAGAAGGTGTGGAAGATTGCAAATCTTCATTGTATTTCCTTTGTGATAATAAATTGGTTGTTTCTTGGTGGACGTAGCCCACACTTGGGTGAACCACGTTAAATCTTGTGTATTGTTTCTTCTTGTTTATTTTCGTATTGATTACTTTTATGCTTAGATTTGATTAATATATTTATACAACTAATGTGCTAACCCCAACATAGAGAAAGGATCATTTTTCATACAAGACATAATATTTGGGATACATATATAGTAGATACACAAGGTGTCATGTAGACCTAATCAAGATTTGCATCGTCCAAGAATGGACTACACCAAATAATAACAAAGAGCTCTATAAATTCTTAGGGTTAGAAAGTTTTTATATGCGGTTTTTCTCACATCACTTAGACATTGAATTAAATAACCATTTGAGATAGATAGCAATACATATAATCATGAAATTAGAGGCCTTTGAACTCAACATGGTCACTGAGTTGTTTACCACAACAAGAATTTCACTTTAGTGGTAAAAACTATCCAAAATATGATCGCAAGCTTTATACTATTGTTCAAGATTATAAGCATTATATCTTGGATAAGGAGACTATGATACACAATAATCAAAAGCCACTTCGGTTATTGTAGACTCGAGAATAAGTTACAACAAGAGAAAAAGAAGAAATTATATTCTTATCTTTATCGATTTCATCGCAACATCAATCATAAATGGGAAGTGCTAATCTAATAGCTAATTGTTAGAGAAAACCTCTAGTTCAATATATTCTCAAAGTGTTTGATTCTTGCGGACATGACATAAATTCTTGGTTAGAATTATATCCTTTCAATCAAACTTCACATAAATCTATCACAACTTGCTTAATGATAAGTCAATTCCAAATTTATACTTATAAAATGGACTCTTATATCACCTTAGTCACTTATATGTCTTGAACAAGAGAGACATGTAGAATATAATATGGGAAGCTCATTTTAATAAGGATGTGAGACACTTTGGAGTTGAAAAGACCATTCAAGTGTTACAAAACTACTTCTTTTGGCCACACCTCATATCACATGTCATTAAATACATTGTGTCTTGTATTGCAAGTGTAATTTCCAAATTGGTCAATAAAAATCAAGGTATGTATACACATTTTCTAGTTCAAACACGACCGTGGAATCTACTTCCATGCATTACCTCTTAGGATACCATCTAGAAAATATGAAAATGATTGTGTTTATGTAGTATTGGATATATTCTCCAAGATAACATTTCTAATACCTTCTAAGATATTTATTTCCCCTTTGTATATTTCAAAGTATACTTTAAAAATGTTTGGGTCTACTTTGGATTATCTTAATCTATTATCTCTAATGGGGATATAAGGCTTTTGGGGAATTTATGGAAACTACATTGGTATAAGATCTACACAAATTTTAATAAGTCTATATCATTCCATCTATCAATGAAATGATAAAAATAAGTGGTTAATGTTATTAAAAATAGCCCTTGGTTATTTTGATAACCCAAAAATCATTTTGGACTTCTTTGGGAAATAATTTGTCAAGTGGGCAAATTAGTGGGTTCTCACCAACAATGCATAGGACTAAGTGATAGGAAGAGCTTATGATCACCATAAACTAGAAAATCATATGGGTTTTGAAGAGCACTAAAAATAATTTCATTTGAGCTTTGGTTAGGCCCTCAAATATTCACGAGGCTCATGTAACCTTTCATAAGTCACAACTCGTGCAAGGATATTTGTGTTGCATTGTCGAGATGATTTTACACCTTTCAATATTCCAAAAATATTTCCTTGATGATTCTAACATGATGTGAGATATTTTATGTCTACAATTCTTGGGGTACAAGCTTATAAATCCTTAGAGGGATCCTGAAACTCTTCAAACACGGTGACTATCTTTTTAGAACATGCATTTCCCCATACCTTATTCATAAAGACCCTAATTTTGTATAACTTTATCCTAAACCTTTATTTTCTTCCAGAATTTTAATAAACTGAATCGAATGATTACATAACTCTATCATACACTACTTAGAGGCATTAGATATTATTGGTACATCCTCGGGGGTGCTCTGCATGTGTCAGAAGTATGAAAATAGACCTTTTTAGGCCTTCGGGAGTAACTCCTAGGTGAATAAAAATGAATACATGAATTGTCTCTTGTAGACTTACCTGCACATGAAACAAACTTTCAAAATATAGTTAGCACATCCCTCTCAACCATAATGGGGTTTACATAGTCAGAGACTCACCGGAGGGTAGGTTCACATTACTCGGTTAAGGGATTTTTGAGTGTGGGCTTGATTGTCATGGCCAAAGTTTCAAATTTTATGCTAGAAATTTAGCATGGAAACAATGGCTCTAGCTTGGGACTTGTCTCAAATTAAACAAAGTGAAGACAGGGCAAGTAGGAATCCCAAAATCTCAAGACACTAAGAGGACCAATGCCTTATCCATTGGGCTATATGAGTCATTGCAAAACAAGGGTGGATACAACAAAAATTTCTTTATTAAACACAACATGAGACAAACAAAAACACATGACATAAAGGAAAACACAAAGACAAAGGGAAACACACAAACCTATATTCACCTATGGTACATGCGTGGGACAACCCGCTTTCATTATTTGTATAATTTCAAATATTGCTCGCTTCGAGGAATTTCCAAGTGAGTGTCCAGATAAGATAGTTGAAGAGTATTTTCTCCACATATGTCCCGTATCTGAAATGGGACAAGCCATAGTGAATCAAACTTTCTGTGAATTCCCTTTGGTTCTCTCCTCTTATCCCATAGTAGGAAAAGATCACCAACCCAAAAATATCTTTTCTTTTCTTTCTTATCAAAAATTTTCTTTACTTTCAATTGATGATCTTTTATTTGATCAATGACCAACACCCTATCTTCACATAGCCTCTCCAAGTACAAAATCATTTTGTCAAGTAAGTCTTATAACTCACCATCTTCTATTGCTTTGATCAATTACAATGCCGGTAACTCTACAACAATTGGAAATTATGCATTTATCTCATATAGGAGTTGGAACAAAGATATACTAATAGCTCTTTTTGGAGTGATCCGATCAGCCCATAGTGCATCATATATCTTCTTGTGTGAATTTTTTTGATTCTAATCTATGAGATTCCTCAAAATTGTCACATTCTTCTTAACCATTCCCTTGAGGGTAATAGTCAGATGCGTGGGCTAAGGATATTTCGTATCCATTGCAGAACTCAGTTAATTCCATAGAAGAGAAATAAGTGGCATTATCAAAAACTATCTTGTGTGGAATGTCAAAACAAAGAATAATAGTTACATATCATTTCGAATTGGCTTGCTTGATTGGTATGGCCTTCACCCACTTCGTGAAGTAGTTCATTGTCATGAGCCTAAAGATATGACCTGTACTAGAATGAGGATTAAGATCACCGATGAAGACTAGACCCCATTGTTGGAAAGTATCTCTAATCACCACTTGGTCTAAATGGAAGTGCAACTAGTTGTGGTCTTCCCACAAACTATTGGCAAGGCTCACACTTAGATACCCATTTCTTAGCATCTTGAAAGAGAGTAGGCCAATAGTACCTCCCTCGAAGGATCTTGTGTGTGGTGACCATGACGGATAAATGTCCACCACATGTTTGGTCATGATATACTTTCATGCTTCGCTCCTGTTGCTATTTGTCAGCGCAACTTAAGAAACATCCATTAAGGGCTCTCTTATACAATACATGGTTCCAAATCACATACCTTACAACTTTGAGCTTGAGGGTCCTTCTTTTCTTGTAATCCATATACTTCGAAAAATCACCATAAGTGAGGAAGTAATCAATATCACTATACCACTCATTGGTGGTATTTACAAATAGTACTTGGGGTAGGTCCTTACTTATGCATTCAGTAGAATGACATTCTTTGTCTTCATGCTTAATCATGAGAGACTCATCTTTAGCTATCAACCTGCATAACCCATTTCCTCTAACTAGATTAGATGGCCTTATCTCCAAGTCATACTCTTGAATCTTTGACACCCAGTTTCCTCTTTTTTCTCCAAGATCTTGTTGAGTCAAGATAGACTTTATAGATGATCCAAGAACCATCAAAATGGTGTGAGAGTGTAGGATGTAGAATATGAAATTATTGACCACCTTAACCACAACATAAGCATGCTTTTCTATGACAGAGTATTTGAGATCTTGATTCTTTAACAAGCGAGATCATGAAGGCAATATGAGACTCAAGCCCTTCCTTATTCTTCTAAACTAAAATAGCTGAAATAGTGTGCTTAGATGCATAACAATACAAAATGAAATCTTTATTGAAATTAGGACATACCAGGTCGGAGCTTTGGCTATGGCCTTCTTGATATTCTCAAAATATTATTTTCCCTCCTTACTCCACTTGAATCTCTCTTAGGGCTTCATAATTTTTGTAATATGCTTGGTCAACTCAGAAAAATCTGGAAAAAAGCGATGGAGGAAGTTGACCTTACCAAAGAATGAATGAAATCCCTTTTTTCTTGTGGGCAAGGAGAGATTTTGAATGGCTTGTACTCTTTCTGGATCAATCTTTGTTCCCTCCTTATTCACAATATGTCCTAAGATCTTTCCTTCAGTCACTCCAAATATTGAATTTTTTGGAATTCAGTGATATGCCATGTTCTTAACACCTTAGCAAAACTTGTTCAAGGTGTATCAAATATTCCTTTCTCTTTTTAGAGAAGACTGTGAGATCATCTAGATAAATGATAATACATTTTTTCTTCAAATCCTTGAAAGCCAATTCCATTGCTCTTTGAAAAGTGGCCCCAACATTGATGAGACCAAATGGAATCCACCTGTAGGAAAAGGTTCCCCACGGAGTTGTAAAAGTAGTCTTATATTGATCTTCTTGAACAAATTCAATTTTATTGTAGGAGAATCCATCCAACATGGAAAGCATTTATGAACTTGTGATTGCTTGTAAAATCTGATCCATGATTGGAAGTGGATAATTGTCCTTTAGAGAAGTTTGGTTCAAATTCTAGAAGTCTACACAAATCCTTATTTCCCCACTTTTCTTCCGAGACAGGGGATAATATTTGCCACCCATGTGGAGTGATGGATTGGAAAAATGATCCTTGCATTTAGCATTTTCAACACTTCCTCTTGGATTGTTCCAACAATCTTTGGATTATATTGTCTTTTCTTTCATTGTAATGTCTTTGCTTCAGGGTTGAGTGGTATTGAGTGTTGTATATATTTTGGTTTAAAAGATATCAGTTCATCATAAGAATATGCCAATACATCTAAATACCTTTTCAACAATGCAACACAATTTATCTTTTCCTCTAGTGAGAAACATTTTCCTATATTCAAAAGCGAGGTTTTTGTGTCCCATGTTTACTTTCTCAAAATCAGCAGTACTCTTAGGAGATTCCTTAGCTTTATCTTTCACATATCTATCATGCCTATTAAAAAATTCTTCAAGTGAGACTAGGCCCTTAGGAATCTTATTACCTTTCAGCTTGAGTATGCCCTCTTCATCAATCCCTTTGTTTCCTTCTTTATCTTCTTTAGCCATTAAATCCCTATGTGGGTTCTCACTTCCTTCGAAGAAGAGGCTATTGAAATTATCTTTGTTCTAAGAAGGCCAAGAGTTGATTGTCATCGTTAAAAACTTGTCAATGATTCACATTATCAGGCACACTAGGTCTGAAAACCATCTCTATGGTCACCTTATCCTTGCCAAAGGAAGGATGTGGCATCACTAAGGAAGATGACACCATAAGAGAATCAACCCTCTTGTTCTATTCTCGAGGGATGGATTGAATGGAAAAAGCATCAAATGATTCGATGCAGTCCCATACCCTATTTCTATAATGCTCGAGCCTTGGATTTTTACTTGGTATTGCTTCCTTACCTATTTGACTATCACTTGACATTGCCCATACATCTCAACCGATTGATTCTCATCTCTTCAAAAAAACCCATTCCCAGGAGGAGAGATTTGTACTCTTCCACATTATTTGTATTATCAAATTGTAGTTTATATGCAAAAGGATATAACTCACATGAAAGGGAAGTTAATACAACACCTGCTCCAGATCCAACACTAGAGTGGCTATCGTCAAACTCCATTGTCTATAGTTTGTCTTCCTCTTCTTTTGATATAAGAGGCACATCATTATCTCCTCCAGAAGTCATGAAGTAATTCCCATGTCTACTATCTTGATAAAGAATATTTTCCCTAGGATCTTTTGATTTTTGCACTTTATACTTCATTTTTCTCATTGGAAACAAATTTTTCATTTGGCCCTTGACTGGAATATTTTCTAAAGACCAGTCCATCTGAATTTCTCTTCCTAAATATATATAGAATCTTCTTCTCAACAACATCCCATATGAGGTTGTAATGTCTACTGCTTTAGGATAATCAATAACACTTTCTTCTCAGGGAAATCAGCTAAAGTAACTTGGGCATCCTTTATTCTCCCCACAAGTGGGACTTCTTTAGTTTCCATAGAATAACACCAACCTTTAGCCCATGTTAGAGTTAGACCAAGGGCATTAGCTACTTTTATTGGCATCACATTGTCGAAGCACCTTGAGTCTATGATACAATTATTTAATTGGTAGCCTCCAACAAGAAGAGAAAGGTAGAATGGTTCAATCTTTTCAGTCTTGGATGCACTTAAGGCTAACATGTTTTGAGATGATGGGGAAGGAGGAGTCGGTAGTAACCCTTTAGAAGAGGAAAGATGAAATTGGGATTTGGGTTACTACCTTTGATAAACCGGACTAGTTTATCAAACTGTTCTGGATGGGTCTGCAAATATTAAGACTCGGAGATTTGGACCTTAGACCTTTTGACATGATCTATGATATCAAAAGAGGATGAAGAAAATGTATATGAGGTGGTGGAAGCTTTGGAAGAAGACACTAATTTGGAAGAAGGGACTATTTTGGCAACAGAGGTATACTTGGAAGTTATTGTGGGCTTATTAGGTACCTCAAAAGTTTTTCTAGACACGTTTATTGTTTTAGAAGTAGCATTGAAACCTTAGAAAAAAATGTTTTAAAAAATGTAGACTTAGGTTGCTTACTTGTTTCTAGCATGTGGTCTTCTTGGCTACCAAAAGGTCTGGTTTTCTTTAGTAAAGTCCATTGAAGGTGGAAGTGTAACTCCTTTGTTGATTATTTTGTTAGATAGAGTAGCCACCGGAGAGAATCTGCATCCTTCTTCTTCTTAGGAGTAGCACGGAAGAACTATTGTTTTTATTGCAAAACGAGTGAACACTACACAAGAGAAACTTAGTGCATCACCTTCTTCACTTTCATCTCCGGATGAGTAATTGAAATACCCAATCTCAACATCAACTTCTTCAATTTCAAGTTGATATTCTTTTTCTTCATCATCATCTTGTTTAGAAATCTCATCTTCATCATCACCCTATGTATCACAGGATGCATTGATAGGAGCAACCTCTAGAGAAAGTCTTCGAGGTGGTGGTTCAATACTTTTTCTATTTGGAAATTTCTTCTTGGGAATCTCCATGCTCACAGAAACTTGAGAGAACTACTTCTTAAGAGATAAGACATCATTAGTCAATTTCTGGACTAGTGAATATGTGGTACATACATTTGAGCTTTGTCCTTGTTGGTTGGATATTTTGCAAGCCAAAATATGAGGTTCAATCACGAAAGTACATTGGATTAAATCCCTCCTCAAAGACAGGTGAGGCTACCTATTTTATTACTAATCTAAAACACAATAGAAATAATGCGTACAATATTCACACTAATCTAACCATTGGGGTTGGGATAGAATCCCGAAATCCATATCCACACTATATGAAGATGTTGTCTTTATAAATGGACTGGGTCGAAAATTATTATTATGGAAAAAACACAATGGAAGGAAATGAGAGGAACGTATTTTCTTTCGAGTAAACACAGAGCACGAAATAATCATACGAGCTTTAGATAACAAATGTAATGTCTGAAATGATTAGAAACATCAAGATGCTAAACAAAGAATAGCTTAAGATTACGAACATAAGAACAATATCTTAAGAATGATACATCTCACAACACAAAGTTTGCAAAATAGCATCAGCTTCTATTCCTCAAATGATAAAAAGAAAACACAAAGTTTTTCTTCTTCACAATAGTTCTCAATATTCCAAAAATCTCAACCCTTTGGAATGTACGCACATCCCTTATTTATAATAAAAATAGTTGAGAGAAAATAGGACAAACCCTATAAAACAGTCTTTTAACAAGAGTCCTATTTTGCTTGGCTCTCACGCAGGAGACCAAGTCACAACATGATTCCTATGTGTGAAACAAAAATGAAAAAGACATGTCAATTTCAAGATTGAAATGACACGTCGCATCAAGACTTAGTCTGAATCGTCATCTTTTTCTTCCTCATCTTTCTCTTCCTCCAACTGAGCCTGTTTGTTTTGAAATTCTTGGAACTTCCGGATTATACCTTGCATCTCATTTTCATCAGGCGTAGTGGAATGATCACTCAAGACTTCACATGTTTCGTGAGTGTCACTGGCACTACCGGGAAGCTTTCTCAATCTTTTGTTGAGTTTTCTCAGGGCCTCCAAAGAATGTTCAACCTTTACAAACCTATCAATGATTTCAATACCAAATCCGTGAGTTGGTTCATGCTGAATGGATTCTTGGATTTGTTTGAAAATATCATCAGCTGGTAGGATGCCCGAGTTTCCAACTGACACTTTTGCACAAATTTTTAGTAGTTCTTCTTCCAGGTCACTTTTGCCATCAATCAATTGATCTCTTGATTCTCTCAATTTACCGCAAGCTTCGTTGAGAATCTTTACCCTGAACCTGATGGCTTTGGTCAGCTGGAAATGCTTATCCACATGTGGGATGATACCTTCTTCTACCAAGATGCGTGATGGAATTTGCTTCAATACCTGGAGAGCTTCGAAAGTCAAATCAAGGTGTCTAATTTCTTGGGAGAAATCATCATCCATCTTTTCCCCATCACTCTGTATATTCCCCAAAGATTGATAGACTTCTACGGTGTCTTGAATCACTTCTTTCCCCTATTGGAGCAACCTTTGGGTCCATTCATCGACCACTCTCCCTTTTTCATTAATCTTCTCAATTATAGGCACTGATGAGAAATCGAATCCGATAGGGACAGAGGAAGATGGTATGGATTCAAGGGGTTTTGAGAGCTTAAGTAATACTTCAGTTAACTGCTCCACCTTTTCTTTAAGCTCATCTCTGTTGTCCTTTGTTTCCTTCAATTTCTGGCATAGCACGTTCATAGCATCTCGTGCATCCTGTTGTGCTCCTTCATTGTCACTTCTCCTAGAGCCACCCTGGTTATCTGATAGTCAGAGGCTGTTATGTCCTCTTTGGTTTTGTTAGTTGCGGGAGTGGCGATCTCTGTAAACTTATGCCCTGAAGCGTCCACTAAAACCCTTGAAACTATTTTGGGTTTCTTGGCTGATTTAGCAGTAGAAGCCTTGAGTGAACTAAAATCAAAGGCTGGTATGGGTACAACCACCTTCCTTTTCCTCAGAGTTTTCTCAAGTAACCATTGGGGCGTGCTAGAGGGAGTTGCCATTGTTGTAGAAGTTGGTATCATACTTTCGGGAGAGGAAGATCCACTGGTGGAGTGGGGACAGTTACCAATGTGGTAGCAGATTCAGTGAAAAGAGGCACAGGAGGGGGCATGTTGGTAGTTACTTTGGTCCCAGCAGAGAGGGGTGAGATTCCAGAGAAAATGCTGGCCATGACCGATGAAGTAGATGGGGAAAGAGGAGGTAGAAGTGGTTGTGAAGGAGGAAGCGCAGATCCTGACGCCAAAGCCTGGGATGCAAGAGATAAGGTCACTTTAGTTGGGCAGTCAACAAATGGTGAAACTAGGGGCTGGCTTACTTCTCTTTCCAAAGAAATTTCTCCTATTTCTGGTGGTGTTGGTGATTCTGGCACATTCACCGTTTCAACTGGAGTAACAATTGAAGAGGTTTCTTGTTCTCTTCTCTTCTTGACAAACTTGACCTTTATAGGTCCCTTAGAAGAGCTTTTGTCCTTTTTGGAGGGCCTCGCCTGCGTAACAACCAACTTTGAAAAATTATCTTCTTTGAAACTCATTCCCCAAGAGGTGAGCCATGCCTTGGTGCGCGCAAGAATTAGGGCCGATCTATCTGTAATGGAGGCTTTTTCACCAATAGACCAATCAATAGGTGGGAAAACATATTGATCTTCATTCAATCCGTCATAGGAAGGATCCAGAACACTTTGATTATCGCGGTACCTTCTCGGGATGTCGGCGAGCTCAAGTGTACGAATCTTTGCAAGTGTCAACCTGCTATGATCTTTTCTTCAGACAACAACCTCATCACGCAAATCAATCCAGATGTCTTCTATGCTTGGTACGTGCGGGTGCAGAGTTCCATATGCCTTAAGGACTCCTCGAAAATCAAACCCATCTCGGGGCTTCATGTGATTTTTCAACTTATCTTGAAGCTCATGTACAACGTTCTTAGCTTTCACCATCGTTGAACAAGTATACCTTCCAATAGAAATTGGGAAAGATACGGCCTTGTGTTTACTCTGTTGGAATTTGTGAAAATCCAACAATTGCCTGACCAACTCCATCAAGATTAGTTTGTCCCCTGGATATCTGGGCAAATGGAAAGGATCCCCTAGGTACATGACTACTCGAAGATATGTGAACTTCTTAAATTGCGAAGACCAACCGCATTTTGAAACTTTTTCCCATGCCTCATCAGAGACTCTCGTTTTCCTTAGTTTGGGGTTTAACCTACAGATGTTCTCGTAAAAGAAGGCATCATTTACCCTTCTGAATTGGTCTTCAGACCCTTTTCTTGTTAGCTGAGGAAAATACTGATAAACATGCTCCACTGTCTTGTTCCCCTTGGTGTCCAATCCAGGATAGTTCCTCATGTTGGCCACTGCATAGGTGACATACGAGGACATATAAAACTTCCCGTAGACAGGACTATTGTCATTTGAGAATCTATCTCGTTACTGATAAGAGTACCCCAATCAATTCCCTGTTGATTCTTCTTAATAATGATCATGAATTGGTACATCCATCCTTGGAAAACATTTGATTTGGGGAAACCAAAACCCGACTCAACAGAGTAATGATATCATTGATTTCTTGAATGAAATCACTTCTAGGAACAAGTCTTGGGAACCTAGAAACAACCGGTTTGGCTTTGATTAGGAACTTCTTATTCACGTGCTTGATATAATCCTCCCGATCATTGTCATAAGCTTTTTGGGCTGACTTGAGATCCACATCTCCATATTTCTCAAAATTAGGCAGCTCGAGAAGGTCGTTGAAGTAACCTCCGTCGACTTGATTACAACTTCTCTGCCTTTGATTTTTCACAACGAGAGAAGCAAAGTTATAGTTCAAGCACAAGCTAAGATGAACTCGGTCACTTTGAGCGGACATAGGGAAACCTGCTGCAAGAGGTAGACCACTGCCAACTATTGATTTCATCCATGGAGTTTGGGAAGAGCTCTTGACCCTATTCCAAAAATCCTCCATATCTATGTTTCCGAGCTCTGTATCCCAGATGTCGTAATTACAATCAATGTAGGAGGGAGACTCCACCTTCCTAAATTTGTACTTCATCCTCCCTGATTTTTCAGTCTTATCTTGTGATGAACTAGGGTCCGACATGAGGAATTTCAAAGGAGGAGAGTGTCGGAGATCAGAAGGTGTTGAACACTTGGAAAACCCGACACACTGGGGATGTTGGAAAATTGAAATGTCTGACACACTGGAGATGTCGGGAAGTTTGAAATGCCCGACACACTTGGAGATGTTGGAGAGTTGGAAATGTCCGACACACTGGAGATGTCGGAAAGTTTGAAACACCGACACACACTTTGGAGATGTCGGGAAGTTTGAAATGCCCGACACATTGGAGATGTCGGGAAGTTTGAAATGCCCGACACACTGGAGATGTCGGAAAGATTGAAATGTCCGCTATCTTTGGAGGATGCCAGAATGTTTGAAGTGCCCGACACCTTAAACCTCCCGATACACTGTGGGTTTCGAAAACTGCAAAGCACCCTGTGAAACCCGAAAAGAGGGAATCGGGTAATTGTTAGGTTGAAACATGCAAACTCTTCTCCATTGTTGATATTCCTGATACATTTTTAATCACAATGATATATTCTAAGGAATAAAACAAAGTGAACACTCCAAAAGGGAACCCTAAAACATAAACTTGATAGAAACAACCCTAAAAGGAAAAGATAAAACCCCAATAACCCCAACAAGAAAAAGACAGAAACTCGGAAGAATCCTTTACACAATTATTCCACAAACAAAGAATAAAGGAAAATACCTTTAATCAAAATGAAAAATGATAAAAAAGCAATGCAATCAGGCACAGAGGCGAGTCAGGTTTCTGGGTCGAAGATGCATGCACGAAAATCCACGAGGTAAAAAGTACATCTAGTAAAAATGACATGGAAATCTAAATATTTATAAGAAATTTCACATTTAATACACTTCAATTGACACGTGTCAACTACCCGACAACTTGGCATTAATGCCATGTCAGCATGCTTGGGATATCTCGGAAACCCGACACAAAGGATTTCGTATTAATTCGGGTTTCAGGTTGCGGGAAACAAGCGACATGAAGCATGATGCTTGATGGTCCGAAACCCGATACAAAGGAGTAAATCGAGGCTTCGGGGATCGAAGACATGTGACATGAAGCATGTTTTGACGAAGGCATGTTCCGATGCTCGGAAGACCCGCAAACCCGAAACAAAGGAGTAAATCGGGCTTGGGATCGGAAGACATGCGACATGAAGCATGTTTTGACGAAGGCATGTTCCGATGCTTGGAAGACCCGCAAACTGAAAGACTTACTTGATGTGGGTTTTGGGTAACACACAACATGAAGCATCCAAAACACATGTTGTCTTGCTATTGAAACTCGAAAACTGATTATCTCTCTGAAAGGGCATTCTTAGAAAACCAACTCAAAAATTTCTTAGGGTTATCTTATTTTTGGCGTAAACTCAAAAATGAGATAACAACTGGCTCTAGTTGGGGACTTTCTTTGTGATATCAAAGGAAGAGAACTCAGAATCTCTGGCTTTATCCATTGGGCTATGGAGTCAGAAAAGAAGAAAACCGAAAAAAAAAAAGGAAAGAAAGAAGACTAAAAGCAAACACACGACAGAAAGTAAAGTATGTACAATGCAAAAGAGCATCTTGCATTAATGATGGAACAACTTTAGATGTTGGCCGCTGAAAGGAAAAGGGAGTAACTCTCCATCAAGATATGATAGATGGAAACTATTTTCACCACTCAGCTGATGAATCTTAAAAGGTCCTTTCCACAAAGAATCAAACTTTCCGTGCATTCCTTTCTGCTCCCTCCTCTTATCCCAAAGCAACACCAGGTCTCCATTTGGAAATTACGTTGCCTTGATTTCTTGTCAAAAATTTTCTTTACTTTGCTTTGATGATCTGCAATGCGATCAACCACCTTGCTCCATTCCTCTTCTAGCCTAGCTAGGTACATAACCCTTTTTTCAATAGAATTTTGAAAGGTCACATCTTTGACTGCTTTGGCCAACTGTAAGGCTGGAAACTCTACTGAGATAGGTATCTCAGCATCAATCCCATACAGTACTTGGAAAGGAGACATTCCTATAGCTCACTTTGGGGTAATCCGATCAGCCCACAACGCATCATACAATGCTTTGTGCCATGTCCTCTGGTTTTCATCTACTAGCTTTCTAATTATGGTAACCAGGTTCTTGTTGTTGGACTCAGCTTGCCCATTACCTTGGGGATAATAATCAGATGAGTGAGCCAGGGTGATTCCGAATCCATAGAAAAATTATGTCAACTCATGTAATGAGAAATTGGAGGCATTGTCAACCACAATCTTGTGAGGCACACCAAATCTGACAATTATATTTTCTTTAAGGAACTTGCACACAGCTTCTGAGGTTGCTTGCTTGATTGGCACGGCTTCCACCCACTTGGTAAAATAGTTTATAGCAGTTAGCACATAATTGTGTCTCGGCACTAGAGGTAGGATTCAACGTTCCAATGAAGTCAATTCCCCACTGGTGGAAAGGTTCTTCAATCACTACGGGCTTCAGGGGAAGAGCTACTAGCTTAGGATGACCAACGAAATGTTGACAAGCTTCACACTTGGACACCCACTCTGCTGAATCTTGAAAGAGAGTAGGCCAATAGTACCTAGCCCGTAGGATCTTATAAGCTATTACAGAGGATGAGAAATGTCCTCTGCATGCTAGGCTATGGAAGGATTCTAACAACTTTAACTGTTGTGATTTATCAACACAGTGCAGGAATACACCATCAATACCTTTCTTATATATTCCGTTATCCCACAGGAGGTATCTTGCAGATCTTAACTTGACTGTCCTCTTCTCCTTTTGGCTTAAATGTGGGGGCATTCACCATAAGTTAGAAAGAAAGCAATATCTATGTACCATTCATCAATTGTACTCACGAAAAGCACCATGGGAAACTTTGAAGAGGTATCTTCGGTCTTTTCGCATTCTATTTGAGCATGGTTTTCCGTGATCAATTGGCACATGCCCCTTCCTCGTACCAACTTGGTAGGTCTAATGTCCAAGTCATACTCCTAAACTTTAGCTATCCAGGTACCTCGTTGACTCCCAAGCTCTTGTTGAGTCAAAATGGATTTAACGGCGGTGTCGGGAACGAGAATGAGGGTATGGGAGTTCAGCACATAGTACCTGAAATGTTTCACCACTCGTACCACTGCATAAGCATGCTTTTCAATTTGTGACATTTTTAGCTCATGTTCCTTTAATGGATAGCTCATAAAAGTGATGGGAGCTTCAATGCCCTCCCCATTCTCCTGCATCAGGATGGTGACCTTGTGTGTGAGCGGAGGCGTAGCTGCGTACATGATGAAATATTTTTGAAATCTGGACATACTAGGATAGGAGCGCAAGCAATTGCCCTTTTGACTTCATCAAATGCAAGCTTCCCTTTAGTACTCCATCGAAATGGAATTTTTCCTTTCATCATCCCAAGGATATCCTTGGTTTTATCAAAAATCAGGTATGAACCTTCTTAGGAAATTGACCTTTCCGAAGAAGGAATGAACTCCAGTTTTACTTGTGGGTAGGGTAAGGCTCTGAATGGCTTTTACCCTCTCTGGGTCGATTTTGGTTCCTTCTCTAGTCACGATATGACCCAACAACTTTCCTTCGGTCACTCCGAACATGGAATTCTTGGGATTTAATGAAATCCTATGACGCCTGCATCTCAAGAGTACTTGCTCTAAATGATCATAATGATCACTCTGTTTTTTAGAGAAAATGGTCAAGTCATCCAAATATACCACTATGAATTTTCCCATCAGGTCTCTAAATGCCAAGTCCATAGCTCTCTGAAAGGTGGCTCCGGCGTTGATCAAGCCGAAAGGCATCCTCCTGTAAGCAAAGGTCCCCCATGGGGTTGTGAAGGTCGTCTTGTGTTGATCCTCCTGCAGTACCTCAACTTGATTATATCCTGAAAATCCATCAAGCATGGATAACATTTCTGATCTAGTAACGGTCTGTAACACCTGATCCATGATAGGCAAGGGATAGTTGTCTTTTAACGAAGATTGATTTAGGTTCCGGAAATCAACACAAATTCGAATTTCACCATTCTTCTTCCTGACAGGGACGATGTTAGCAATCTAGGTGGAGTGATGGATTGGAAAAATAATTCTGGCATCTAACATTTTCTAAATTTCCACAAGGATAGTCCCTGAGATCTTGGGATTGTAATGTCTTTGCTTCTACCTGTAAGGTTTTACATCAGGCTTCAAAGGAATACTTGTGTTGTACGTCTTTGGGCTTGAAGGATTTTAAATATGCATAGGACCAGGCTAAGACATCCATGTATCTCTTCAGGAGTGAAGTGAATTTTGCTTTCTCCTCAGGGGAACAACATTTCCCAATATTCACCATCTGAGGTTGATTAGATGAACCTAGATTGACTTGATCTACTTCCGAGGAAGAAGCTCCTTCAACTTGTCTCTTGTTTTGAATAAAATGGTCATGCTTGTCAAACAAACCCTCCAGTGAAACTAGGCCTTTAGGTATCTTGTTTCCTTTAAGCTGAATAAACTCACCATCAACCTCTTGATATGGATCTGAGATAGATTCATGGAAAGTTGATTCTGAACCTTCAAAGTACAGCTCACTAAAATTGTCAGCTTTTTCTAGAAAATTCAACACTTGTTGATCATCATTGAACACTTGCCAGTGAGCCACATTATCTGGGATACTGGGATGGTACACAATCTCAATGGTGTATGTATCTTGTTTGAACTGGGGATGAGGGAGAAGGAGGGATGTAGACACGGCCAAAGAATCAGCCTTGTCGTTATAATCTCTCAAAACCGCCTTAATGGAGAATGCATCAAAGCATTCTATATTATCCCAAACTTTATTCCTGTAATGTCTCAAGTGATCATTTTTTACTTGATAGATTCCCTTGACCTGGTTGACAATCAGCTCCACATCCCCTTGAACCTTGAGATTTTGAATTCCCTTCTGTCTGGCCATTTCTAATCCTAGTAACAGAGCTTCATATTCAGCCGTGTTATTAGTATTATCAAACTACAATTTGAAAGCAGAGGGGAAGATCTCGGAATTAGGAGATATAAGAACTACACCAATGCCCGATCCGGTGGTTGAACAGCTACCATCAAATTTGAGGGTCCAAATAGCATTAGGATCTTCTTTCTTGATGTCTACAGCTGGTATTTCTGATGTCATGAAATAATTTCCAAAACTAGCATCTTCGAAAAGAATTTGAGCCTTAGGGTCATCTCGATTTAGTTACCAAATACTTTGCCTGAGGTTCGGGATGGAGAACATGATAAACCCCATTGACTGGAATCCTGGCCTTGGTCCAATCCATATTAATCTCTCCTCCGACGTCTTTACAAAAACCTCTACCCAAGAGGATACCGTAAGCTGCAGGAATGTCAGCAACTAGAATGGTCATTTTCACTCTCTTCTCTGGGAAGGCAACGAATGCAAACTGTGCATCTTTGATTTGACCAATCAAGGGAACTTGTTTGGTTTCCATGGAGTAACACCATCCATATGACTTAGTCAAAGTAAGCCCAAGGGCATGGGCTACTTTTGCGGGCATAACATTGTCGGAGGCCCCTGAGTCAATGATGCAATTGCTGAGTTTAAACCCATTTATTAGCAAAGAAAAATAAAATGGTTCAATCTTTCCTGAAGAAGAAGCAGAGGTCAAATTTTTCTGAGGTGGGGGTTGAGTAGGATTTGGAAAAGACCTTTTGAAGGTGGGGGAATGGTGGCTTTACTTCTAATGAATTTGGCGAGTTTTTCGAACTGTTCAGGATTTGACTGAAGATATTCTGCTTCTAACATTTGGATCTTGGTTCTTTTTGCATGATCAATAATGTCAAAAGCAGTATAAGAGGGGGTGATGGTAAGTTCGGTTCTAATCTCATGAGCTTGAGCTGGGGCACTGACCTTAGGAGAAAGAGAATGAGGAGAAGTTGTTACCTTTTTTGTGACTTCTCTTTCAGTTTCTGAAATAGGAGCACCTCTCTTAACTATGGCGATGGAAGGTTCCTTGTTCTTCTCCTTGGGGCTTCCAAGAGGTTTTCTTGGATTCTGAGATTGGGATCAAGTGAAGATGGAAAATGACTGGCCATCCGGTGCACATTCATCTTCTTCGTATTCCAAATACCCAATGCTGGAGTCACCAGCTGAATCGTCATAAGACTCATCAGCGTATCCTGAAGCTTCAAAAGCCTCGGGGAATCTTGTTCTTCTGGTTCTTCCTCTTCTTCAACTATTTCTACTACCGCGTTAACGGGAGGAGCTTCGATCGCCAGTCTTGGTTGAGCAGGAGTTAACCGTGGCCTATCTCTTGTAGGCGCACCATTGGTGTTATTGAAATTCCGTCTAGGGATATCCCGATACGGAACATTGCTCACCTGCTGGGACATTTTCTTTTTAAAGCAATCAAATCATTAGCCATCTTTTGAATCATAGGGTCAGTATTACCTTGGGAAGAACCTTGATTTTTAGGTTTGGGTACATCTTTCCTGATTCTTGGCCAAAATGAGATCATCCTCTATTTCATAGATGTTGGTAGTGATAGTCAAATTTGGGATAGTGACGTTCTTAATAGAAAGCTCGGATCGGGAGGCTGAGCATTGATGAAGAAGCATTTCTGATTTTCTAGAGTAGGTACAACTATTTCCGGAATCTTTCGGATCAGCTTGTTAAACTTTGCCACGAAGTCCCGCATGGGTTCATGAGATTCCTTCTTCATATGGGTAAGTTATGCTAACAAAGCATGAGAATCTTCGGCTGGTTTGAAACGTGCTTCGAATCTGGTCGTCATGGTAGCCCAGTTTGTGATGCATGCATTTGGAAGGTGATAAAACCATTCGGCTGCTGCACCGTGCAACGTTTCAACGAAGAGTCGAATAGAGACATCTTCGTGAGCTACTCCAAGGACGTCGCACGCTACAAAGAAAGATGTAATTTTTTCATTAGGATGCTGCTTCCCATCCCCATTAAACTTGGGAATATTTTTACGTGATCCATGTGGTAACTCGTGCAATGGTGGAGTTAAAGAAAGAGGACCAATAGCTGCGCCCCAGGGCACAGGTTGTGCTGCCATCCTTCTGACAAGAGTGCGTATGGGGATCTGAGTGTCAGAAAAGAATAATGCGTGACAATTTGTAGTCATGTCTTGTTGTATGGGGATCCGGTTTCTCTAAACAGCGAAGAACTTACAGTTCGGTTAGAAAATACTTATTTGTTGGGGAAAAGCGAAATTGTCTTTGTTGTAGTAACTCAAAGAGTGGATCAATTTCACCGCTTGAGGCTCGGCGGGACCGAGTGAAGATCTTTCCGGCCACGAAGGCTGGGAAAGAGATCTAGATGAAAATAAGGCAAATATGGAGTCACCAGACACCAAGAGGATAAGATTTATACTATTAATCTGTATTCCCAACGGAGTCGCCAAAATCTGTTGGTTGGATATTTTGTCAAGTCAAAATATGAGGTTCAACCACAATACATGGGATTAAATCCCTCCTCCAAAGGACAGTGAGGCATTGTCTGTTTATTACTAATCTAAAACACAATAGAAATAATGTGTACAATATTCACACTAATCTAACCATTGGGGTTGGGATAGAATCCCAAATCCATATCCACACTATATGAAGATGTTGTCTTTATAAATGGACTGGGTCGAAAATTATTATTATGGAAAAAACACAATGGAAGGAAATGAGAGGAATGTATTTTCTTTTGAGTAAACATAGAGCACGAAATAATCATATGAGCTTTAGATAACAAA
Organism: Taxus wallichiana var. yunnanensis; assembly: GCA_018340775.1. NCBI lineage: Eukaryota > Viridiplantae > Streptophyta > Pinopsida > Cupressales > Taxaceae > Taxus > Taxus wallichiana. The sequence continues at coordinate 421,532,110 of CM031239.1, read as the reverse complement.
TGTAATGTCTGAAATGATTAGAAACATCAAGATGCTAAACAAAGAATAGCTTAAGATTACGAACATAAGAACAATATCTTAAGAATGATACATCTCACAACACAAAGTTTGCAAAATAACATCGGCTTCTATTCCTCAAATGATAAAAAGAAAACACAAAGTTTTTCTTCTTCACAACAGTTCTCAATATTCTAAAAATCTCAATCCTTTGGAATGTACGCACATCCCTTATTTATAATAAAAATAGTTGAGAGAAAATAGGACAAACCCTATAAAACAGTCTTTTAACAAGAGTCCTATTTTGCTTGGCTCTCACGCAGGAGACCAAGTCACAACATGATTCCTATGTGATGAAACAGAAATGAAAAAGACATGTCAATTTCAAGATTGAAATGACACGTCGCATCAAGACTTAGTCTGAATCGTCATCTTTTTCTTCCTCACCTTTCTCTTCCTCCAACTGAGCCTGTTTGTTCCGAAATTCTTAGAACTTCCGGATTATAACTTGCATCTCATTTTCATCAGGCGTAGTGGAATGATCACTCAAGACTTCACATGTTTCGTGAGTGTCACTGGCACTACCGGGAAGCTTTCTCAATCTTTTGTTGAGTTTTCTCAGGGCCTCCAAAGAATGTTCAACCTTTACAAACCTGTCAATGATTTCAATACCAAATCTGTGAGTTGGTTCATGCTGAATGGATTCTTGGATTTTTTGAAAAGATCATCAACTGGTAGGATGCCCGAGTTTCCAATTAACACTTTTGCACAAATTTTTAGCAGTTCTTCCAGGTCACTTTTGCCATCAATCAATTGATCTCTTGATTCTCTCAATTTACCGCAAGCTTCGTTGAGAATCTTTACCCTGAACTTGATGGCTTTGGTCAGCTGGAAATGCTTATCCGCATGTGGGATGACACCTTCTTCTACCAAGATGCGTGATGGAATTTGCTTCAATACCTGGAGAGCTTCAAAAGTCAAATCAAGGTGTCCAATTTCTTGGGAGAAATCATCATCCATCTTTTCCCCATCACTCTGTATATTCCCCAAAGATTGATAGACTTCTCACGGTGTCTTGAATCACTTCTTTCCCCTATTGGAGCAGCCTTTGGGTCCATTCATCGACCACCCTCCCTTTTTCATTAATCTTCTCAATTATAGGCACTGATGAGAAATCAAATCCGACAGGACAGAGGAATATGGTATGGATTCAAGGGGTTTTGAGAGCTTAAGTAATACTTCAGTTAACTGCTCCACCTTTTCTTTAAGCTCATCTCTGTTGTCCTTTGTTTCCTTCAATTTCTGGCATAGCACGTTCATAGCATCTCGTGCATCCTGTTGTGCTCCTTCTGTTGTCACTTCTCCTAGAGCCACCCTGGTTATCTGATAGTCAGAGGCCGTTATGTCCTCTTTGGTTTTGTCAGTCGCGGGAGTGGCGATCTCTGCAAACTTATGCCCCGAAGCGTCCACTAAAACCCTTGAAACTATTTTGGGTTTCTTGGCTGATTTAGCAGTAGAAGCCTTGAGTGAACTAAAATCAAAGGTTGGTATGGGTAAAACCACCTTCCTTTTCCTCAGATTTTCTCAAGTAACCATTGGGGCGTGCCAGAGGGAGTTGCCATTGTTGTAGAAGTTGGTATCATACTTTCAGGGAGAGGAAGATCCACTGGTGGAGTGGGGACAGTTACCAATGTGGTAGCAGATTCAGTGAAAAGAGGCACAGGAGGGGGCATGTTGGTAGTTACTTTGGTCCCAGCTAGAGAGGGGTGAGATTCCAGAGAAAATACTGCCATGACCGATGAAGTAGATGGGGAAAGAGGAGGTAGAAGTGGTTATGAAGGAGGAAGCGCAGATCCTGACGCCAAAGCCTGGGATGCAAGAGATAAGGTCACTTCAGTTGGGAAGTCAACAAATGGTGAAACTAGGGGCTGGCTTACTTCTCTTTCCAAAGAAATTTCTCCTATTTCTGGTGGTGTTGGTGATTCTGGCACATTCACCGTTTCAACTGGAGTAACAATTGAAGAGGTTTCTTGTTCTCTTCTCTTCTTGACAAACTTGACCTTTATAGGTCCCTTAGAAGAGCTTTTGTCCTTTTTGGAGGGCCCCACCTCTGTAGCAACCAACTTTGAAAAATTATCTTCTTTGAAACTCATTCCCCAAGAGGTGAGCCATGCCTTGGTGCATGCAAGAATTAGGGCCGATCTATCTGTAATGGAGGCTTTTTCACCGATAGACCAATCAATAGGTGGGAAAACATATTGATCTTCATTCAATCCATCATAGGAAGGATCCAGAACACTTTCATTATCGCGGTACCTTCCGGGATGTCGGCGAGCTCAAGTGTCGAATCTTTGCAAGTGTCAACCTGCTTTATGATCTTTTCTTCGGACAACCTCATCACATAAATCAATCCAGATGTCTTCTATGCTTGGCACGTGTGGGTGCAGAGTTCCATATGCCTTAAGGACTCCTCGAAAATCAAACCCATCTCGGGGCTTCATGTGCTTTTTCAACTTATCTTGAAGCTCATGTACAATGTTCTTGGCTTTCACCACCGTTGAACAAGTATACCTTCCAATAGAAATTAGGAAAGATACAGTGGCCTTGTGTTTACTCTGTTGGAATTTGTGAAAATCCAACAATTTCCTGACCAACTCCATCAAGATTAGTTTGTCCCCTGGATATCTGGGCAAACGGAAAGGATCCCCTGGGTACATGACTACTCGAAGATATGTGAACTTCTTAAATTGCAAGAAGACAACCCCATTTTGAAACTTCAGCCCATGCCTCATCAGAGATTCTCGTTTTCCTTTGTTTGGGGTTTAACCTACAGATGTTCTCGTAAAAGAAGGCATCATTTACCCTTCTGAATTGGTCTTCAGACCCTTTTCTTGTTAGCTGAGGAAAATACTAATAAACATGCTCCACTGTCTTGTTCCCCTTGGTGTCCAATCCAGGATAGTTCCTCATGCCGGCTCTTTGCATAGGTGACATACGAGGACATATAAAACTTCCCCGTAGATAGGATTGTTGTCATTTGAGAATCTATCTCGTTACTGATAAGAGTACCCCAATCAATTCCCTGTTGATTCTTCTTAATAATGATCATGAATTGGTACATCCATCCTTGGAAAACATTTGATTCGGGAAACCAAAACCCGACTCAACAGAGTAATGATATCATTGATTTCTTGAATGAAATCACTCCAGAACAAGTCTTGGGAATCTGAAACAACCGGGATTCACTTTGATTAGGAACTTCTTATTCACGTGCTTGATATAATCCTCCTGATCATTGTCCTAAGATTTTGGGCTGACTTGAGATCCACATCTCCATATTCCTCAAAATTAGGCAGCTCGAGAAGGTCGTTGAAGTAACCTCCGTCCAACTTGATTACAACTTCTCCCGCCTGATTTTTCACAGAACGAGAAGCAAAGTTATAGTTCGAAGCACAAGCTAAGATGAACTCGGGCATTGAGCGGACATAGGAAACCTGCTGCTGCAGAGGTAGACCACTTTGCGCCAACTATTGATTTCATTCATGGAGTTTGGGAAGAGCTCTTGACCCTATTCCAAAAATCCTCCATATCTATGTTTCCGAGCTCTGTATCCCGGATGTCGTAATTACAATCAATGTAGGAGGGAGACTCCACCTTCCTAAATTTGTAATTCATCCTCCCTGATTTTCAGTCTTATCTTGTGATGAACCAGGGTCCGACATGAGGAATTTCAAAGGAGGAGAGTGTCGAGATCAGAAGGTGTTGAACACTTCAGAAAACCCGACACACTGGAGATGTTGGAAAGTTGGAAATGTCCGACACCCTGGAGATGTCGGGAAGTTTGAAATGCGCGACACACTGGAGATGTTGGAGAGTTGGAAATGTCGACACCTTTGGAGATGTCGGAAAGTTTGAAATGCCCGACACATTGGAGATGTCGGAAAGTTTGAAATGCCTGACACACTGGAGATGTCGGGAAGTTTGAAATGTTCGCTATCTTTGGAGAATGCCGGAATTTTGAAGTGCGACACCTTAAACCTCTCGATACAACGTGGGTTTTGAAAACTGCAAAGCACCCTGTGAACCCGAAAAGAGGGAATCGGGTAATTGTTAGGTTGAAACATGCAAACTCTTCTCCATTGTTGATATTTTTGATACATTTTTAATCACAATGATATATTCCAAGGAATAAAACAAAGTGAACACTCCAAAAGGGGGAACCCTAAAACATAAACTTGATAGAAACAACCCTAAAACAGAAAAGATAAAACCCCAATAACCCCAACAAGAAAAAGACAGAAACTTGGAAGAATCCTTTACACAATTATTCCACAAACAAAGAATAAAGGAAAATACCTTTAATCAGAATGAAAAATGATAAAAAATGAGCAATGCAATCAGGCACAGAGGCGAGTCGGGTTTCTGGGTCGAAGATGCATGCACAAAATCCACGAGGTAAAAAGTACGTCTGGTAAAAATGACGTGGAAATCCAAATATTTATAAGAAAATTTGCATTTAAGAAAACTAGCTCAAAAATTTCTTAGGGTTATCTTATTTTTGGCGTAAAATCAAAAATGAGATAACAAATCCTTTCTCCTTACTTGAACATTTTTGATCTTTCCCAACATTATTAGATCATCTTCCACTTGAATTGCAAGAATTTTTGTGCTTCATCCAAATCCATTGGTTGAGTTCTTCTTAGCATAAAAATCACCATAGGGAGTTGGGCATTTGTGAATAATCTTAGCTTGTTGTCTTCGGTAGGTTAGGCCACCTCAGGTATCTTCTAAAGCATCATGTTGAACTTTTCCATGAACTCTCATTGGTTCAAAGGGCTCTTTCTTTAGTTGAGACCACTTTGAGCCAAAAGTCCATGAGCATCTTATGTAGGTTTGAATCTTGTTTCAAACTTGGAAATCATGTCACTCTAGTTAGTTATAGATCTAGGTGACGAGTGGTAAAAGCCGGTCCCCTTCTTTGCATTTTGTGAAGATTCTACAAAAAGGTGGACTGATACATCTTCATATCCAATTCCCAAAGCCTCCACAAGTAGTAAAGAAGGATGTGATGTGGTCATTTGGATGTTGCTTCCCATCACCATGAAAATTGGGAAAATTCTTTCTCGACCCTCTAGGTAGATCATGTAGAGGCGGGGTGAGAGCTAAAGGACTTGTAATTTTCCCATAGGGCATCAGTGATTGTTGAGCCATTTGTGGTTTTTCTTCTTCAGATTATTCTTATTCTTCTTCAAATCCTTTGAGAATGATTTTGATTCTTTCAAGATATTCTTTAGAAACTTCCTCTTGTGGAGGAATGTAGCTTAAAGGTTCAACCACAACTCCATCGACAGGGGACTCGAAAGTCAAAGAAGGATAAAATTGCAAGGAGTGTTATTGACCTATTCTTCTTGCAATTTGACTGATAGGAATTTTGAAATTAGTTTGAAATTATTCTTCGAAGTTAGGATCGGTCACACCACTAGATCTTGAAGATCTTGTATACCTTCTGTTAGCCAACTTGAATGTGCAATTCAAACAAGATTCTTCTAGGCTCTCCTTTCTTTGGTTCTAAACTTGTCTCACTCTTTCCAAGGCTTATGCACACTCTTATTTAGAATCTAGAATTATTGTAGCAGCGTGGTAATGGAATAAGCTCAATCTATTGTGCCAAACAACATCCCTCAAATATGATACAATATCCTCTTAGGTATGGAATAGAAGCTCAAGTCTCAAGATTGGCAGATTACCAGGAATAACCATTAGTGGAGGACATAAGGCTCAACGAAAATTTCAAATTCAAGAATTTTTGGTTTTTAGAATATATATATTTTTTGAATTTTTGGAATCAATATTGGGTGTAGATATGATAAATCTACCCCATGATGGGCACAAAAATTGTTGGCAAAATAATTTGTCGAGTGGGAAAATTAGTGGGTTCTCACCAATAGTGTATGATATTGAGTGATAGGAAGATATTATGATCACCATAAACTAGCACATCATATGAGCCATGAAGAGTGCTAAAAATAATTTCATTTGGGCTTTAGTTAGGCACTCAAATGTTCACAAGGCTCTTGGAATCTTTCAAGAAAGTCACAAATCCTACAGGATATTTGTGTCGCATTGTCAGATGATTTTCCACCTCTCAATATTCCCAAAATATTTCCTTGATGATTCTAACATGAAGTAGGATATTTTATCTCTCCAATTCCTAGGGTATGAGCTTCTAAATCTTTACAAGGATCCTAAAACTCTTCAAACAAGGTGACTAGCTTTTTTAGAACATGCATTTCCCAATACCTTGCTCATAAAGACCCTGATTTTGTATAACTTATTCCTAAACCTTGATTTTCTTCCAGAACTTTCCTAAAATACCTCAAATGATCACATAGCTCTATCATACACTACTTGGAGGCATTATATATTCTTGGTACATCCCAAGGGTGCTTTGCAGTGCGAAGTCGAAAATAGGCCTTTTTAGGCCTCTGGGAGCAACTCCTTCTAGGTGAATCAAAATGAATATATGAATTGTCTCCTACTGAAACTTACCTACACATGAAACATACTTTAAAAATCTAGTTAGCACATCCCTCTCAGCCATAATGGGGTTTACATAGTCGAGATATTGGTTGGAGGCGGGGCTCACATTACCTAGTTCGGGGAGTTTTGAGTGTGAGCTTGATTGTCATGGCCAAAGTTTCAATTTTTATGCTAGAAATTTAGTGTGGAAATAATACTTAGGCATTAATTTGCTTGAAAATCTATGAAACATAAGAAGTTAGTGTTCCGCGGGGTCTCTTGGTCTATGGAATAAAGGGTAATAAAGTTAGAAGGTTCGTGGAGTAGTGGAACAAAGAAGTTGCTTTAGGATACCTAAATCAACTAAGGGTGAAATCTATGAGGAAAAGGAGAAGGAAATAAGTTTGTGCTTTACGAAAGATTAAAAAAGAGTATTACGCTTACTTGGAGAAGCTCGATGTTCCATGGAGTTGGTCACCAAGTAGAATCCATGGTACATAAAGGAAACATTTGAAGTACCGCGCGGATAAGAATTGAAGAGTTTGAAATTGGATAAGTCCAAAAGGCCACAAACACTTCCCAGTGTTCTGTGGGTTTTCCTAATACAATTTTCCATGTATTTTTTAATTCTACAAAACAAAGGAAGTAAATTGAAGAAAAGGGCCTCCATGGTTTGAAGCATCGATGTGAAGGTGAAGTGCGAGTAGCGAGTTACGTAGATGTGAAATATTTATCATATTATGGGTTTCTCAATCTACAAAGGCATTCAAATCCATAAGGCCGTGGGCTATTTTAAAATCTATAGAACATTCAAGACATCACATAACAAGAATAAAAAGTTTCACGAGGCATGCATGAGTTTTCAAAAGTTCGTGGGATGTTCAAATACCACCAAACAAAGAGAGATCCGCGAGAAGTCAAATAGAGTGTTGCGAGAACGAGCAATAATGGTTTTGGGGCTATAACTTGTGTGCTAAAGCTCCGTTTTAACAAGATTTATTGCATTTGCTTCATTTCTTGAGGATTCATACTTGAATATGGGATTGCGGAGTTGAAATAAGTTTTGGAGGAAAAATCATGAGAGCCGGAGAAGATAGGAAATGCGTAATTACTTGTTTTGAAGTTCCCAACCACCTCACCTACTCAAATTTAAAGCTGAAATTACGTCCATGCCTTTGCTGTAAATCCACGATGGAATGTTGCGAGAGAAAGATGACTACTTGTCTCATGGAGTTAATGACGATAAGATTTTTGGGCGGTGTATTTGGCTCTAATAATTGTAAATTCAAATTTTAAATTCAAATTATTTCCTTCTCGTCCCCCCTCTCTCATATTCTCATATTCTATAAATGTAAGTGCTTAAGCACATTTTATAGGTTCCTTTTTCCGAATTTGCACGCTATACCTTAGAGAAATAAATTTTCTTGCCTTCGAGACCTCTGTAACTTCACATTTCATTTTAGATATCTAACTGTTCTTTGTAAACATGATGGATATTCACTAAATGCAATACATATGTGGTTGTTTTCCCTTCAAATGCTCTGTATTTAGTATGGATTCTTGCCTGTTGTTTTCATTAAGTTTCATTCAAGTTTCCCATATTTTTGTGTTCCCATTAAAGTCTTACATATGCGGTTATTTTGTGTCTTTCTTGTCAGCTTTGAACCTTGTCTTAGTGTTGGTGCATCGCCATTTCTTTCAATGTGTAGCTTTTCCATTTTCTCTTAACCATGCACCTGTGTGCTTTATTTTTAGCTTTAGATTTACTTGAAATTTGACTAATTAGGATAGTGTGCATTGAGATAGGAGAGAAGGAACCAACCTTCTTTGGAGGTTTGTCTCAAGGAGTAAAGTGCAAAACTTTGAAGATAATCCCATGTTAACCAAAAGTTTTTGGTCTTCCATGATCATTTAGAGGGTATAAATTTTGTGCATTAATAGTTAATATGATGATTGTTCATCTTATTAGAATGTATAATTGAAATATACAATGCACATGGGATGAAATCCTTTCTTTTTTTTGCTGAATATTCCTAGGGAGAAGGCCCTAGCCTCAAAAAAAGTTCCTATTACAGTCCATGATTAATCTACAAATCACTAAACTTGACATAGAGTAAATGCACTTTATCGTGCTACGAAAACCAAAAAAACCAAAATACAACAATCTATATATATATATATATATATATATATATATATATATATATATATAACCTTATAAATTATACATTCTAGGCTGTAAACAAAAAGAGTGATATCCACTCCATCTTGAATGAGTTGAAATCGAGAGAAACCCAAATTCAATCTTCCATGGAAGATCTGAAGGATTTTCCACCGAATATCCACCTCTCGAGTTGCTTAAAGATGAAGGAGACGAAGAAGAGCTAGCACAACAATCCTGTAAAACAACTTTGGCCTTCTCTGGGAGGTAGATTCCTTGGTTTTCTGCCACCAACACCAAGCCACAAGATATAGCTTTCACTCCATGATTCAGAGACACGAATATGAAATTGTAAACTAACCATCCTCATTTTTAGGTCCTTCATATCCTTGTGCAGGAGAAACTGACCTACTAAATTAGAGATAATGTTGGTCACGCTCAACCCCTGCACCACATTAAACACATTCCTTCGACCCACAGATTGACCAGGGTCCAACATTAACCTCCTCAATTTATCGCAGACAACCACTTCTTCTTCATCATCTTCAATGCTCTCGGCCACTGACCAAACCTACTCCAGCCAACCCCTCATGGCCACATTTTTAATTCTCCCATTGAGCCACTCCAAAAGGAATCACCCAAATCAGGCCCAGTCTGAGCATGACTCCACTTCCTCCCAGAGCCACACGTAGAGTCTCCACTAGACGCCATGAAATAAGAAGGAGAAAAAGACTAATGAAATTCTACTTACCAGACCCATCCTGAAGGCAAACCAACTAAACTACGGAAGAAGGAGCTAAAAAGATAGCCCAAAGATAACCAAAACACAACTTAAAATCAAAACACCTTCCCCAAAGCCAATGAATGCTAGGTATGTGCCACACTTCAAATCCAAAACCAAATCCTTCCCTTAAAAACCATCATTTTTGGGAGGGGGAAAACAAGGGGTACAACTTTAGAGATTAAAATTCCCCTCTGCACGAGCCAAACACACATCATTAACCAAAAGGGATTGAATGTCATTGGGGAAAAGCGTATCCCATGATTGAGCCATCACCCAACCCTTATTCCAAAGCATGACACCAATATTAGCTAAACCATCTGCCACCTTATTACCTTCTCGACAAATATGAGAAAAAATCACCTCCACAAAATCAAGAAAAATTATCTGAATGTTATCACAAATGGATTGTAATTACCATGCATGAGAAGATTTTCCTTGCACTATCATAATGATATCCAAAGAGTCACCTTCAACCCAAATTCTAGACCATTTCCTATGCTTAGCTACAGACAGACCCCGCAACAAGGCCATGCCTTCTATGAAATTATTAGAAGCTACACCACAATCAAAATCCACAACAAGGACAAGCTGACAATCAGAATTATGAAACACACACCCGTAACCAGCGGCTCTAGGGTTGCCTTTAGAGGCACCATAAAAATTTAGTTTGATCTAGCATGCCAAAGGAGGACTCTAATATGTCGACCTCTAATCCTTACTCCCCTTATCGGGAGTATGAAATCCTTCCTTTCATTCAACATATCTATGATAGATTTCTTAACAACTATAATACACAAAACACTTTTAAAATTATTTTGGGTTTCCAACCTTTAATGCTCATTGATGTAACTTATCCTATAATACAAGTGATTGTAACAACTCCTTTATCTTAAAAGGAAGTTAACAAAGCTATTAATTTCATTGAGCACATTCAAAAACAAGTGAAAACCATTATGTAATAGGAAAACTATAAATATAAGCAACAACATATGTCGATACCTTCTAAGTTGGTGATCAAATATGGGTTCACCATAGAAGGAAATATTGACAAGACATTATTATAATATTTTCCCTCTTTGGTACAATCCCTACACTATCACCAAGAAATATATGAGATAATTATTTTGAGATTAATATTCCCTCTTACCTTGAGTTTCATCCCATTTTAAATGTGAAACTCTTGCTCCACTACTTTCCACCTTTGTTGGATACTCTATACTTTGAAGAGAATTTTCAACAACCATAAATCAATCCTAATTATAATGTACGTAGAAACAAATTAATTCATTGATGCTAGAGTCAAACAAATATGAAAACAAGAGATTCCTCTTTTGGGTTGTCAAAGAAATTAAAGTACCTTCTCACTTAAAATAGTTCATAGAATCTCAAGTTGCAAAGCACCTTTCTGCATCTTCTTGTGAAACAACATGTAATGGGTACCATTCCTCTTTAAAGGGGTGATTGATCTAGGAGGATCTGATATCTCAAATAATTTATGACACCATGACATTGTTATGCATCATAATACGAACTCAGTAGTGTCTTCAAATTTATACCATGCACACATTTGGATATCATGAGGTCATACGTCCTCCTCTATGATACTGCCCAACTCCACACAACTCCACAACATTGATACTACATTATGAAACTATGCAGTACTTGTAGTTAAATATGATGGAATGATGATTAGTTATGAAGTGATTTTAATGGTTTAGCCAATACTTCATCTTAATCCTATGTATATTAAGGCATCCTTCTATTATTTTCGAGAGAGTCATAGTGAGTTTTTACAAGTAATGAGTACATATACATCCTACATCCAACCTCTCATATTTTGTATAAGAATTTTCATCATATAAATGTACATTACAATTTTACATATGGGGTCTCTTATTTCTTTGCTCTTTTATTTATTCCATAAGAAGTCGATATATTCTCCATAATTTATCATTCACAATACATTTTCCACACATAACACATATAAATTTTTATTCATAATATTATCGACCATGTCTCTTTCCAGAGCCCTAGACCACGACAATATATAGGAAGGAATCATTAGAAACTAGTAATAAAGATTAATGTAGAGGAATAATAGATAATGTGTGAGATGAATGAGAAGAATATAATGTCAAAATCAAGGGAAAATGCACTAATAAATCACTATTATGAATCAAGGGGCCATGTGTACAAAACCACCTTAAAAACAATGTTAAAAAAAAGATTGTACCAAATCTAGGTATTTATAGAATGTCCCCTTTAATATAGTATACTTAAAAATATTGGGTAAAAGGGATAAATATATTTTTATCTGTTCTCAATTGAGTGGGTGTAAAAGAAAAGTATCTTGAAGTGGATGCCCAAATTAATTTCAATGGACCAAGTGTATATCAAAAAAAAAAACATGACAAGGGATTACTATTCCAATAGATAATAATGTCATTTAATAATAATTTTAAAAAATTGAAATAGGAAAAAGAAAAAAATACAACTTTGATGATATGTAATATCTTTCACTCTTTTCGAATATTCCACTTTGTTGATTAGAAAAAAATGATGTGGGTCCAAAATGAATCTTTTGATTGGAGGATGTGAAATTATTTTAATCTTTTGTCAACCAAATAATTATATAAGGATTTTACTATAAATACTTCATATTACTAGGGACTAATACCCCACTATTGGGAAACATTTCAATCGTGGGGACTAATACCCCACCAATGGGAAAAATTTCACTCTGTAGATAAAGAAGTGAACAAGTATTGATCTTAATTAGGGACAAGTCATGAAACTAATACAAGGTATATGTAACTAGTGATGGGTAAAAGTAGTGCAATTTTGCTAAAAATTAGATCCAATTTGGTTCATACTATATATATTATATCAAAGGCATGGTTATAATATATATGCATTACATGTAATCTTCAAATTAATGAAGACTATCTAAAGTGGGATGCTATCTCTTTTAGCTCATAAAATTGTGCTTTGAATTTTATCATCATATGAACTTTCTTGGAATTCTCGATTATATTCTCCCTTGTAAGTTGATGAATTTTTTCTCCTATAGATGAATCATCTCAAAATGAAAAGGATTAAGTGTATTACATGTAAAATGTATAGTTGATAATCAACTTAAAGATCATCATAAAGCACACATGTAATAGCCATTATATATACACGTCAATAATGAACTAAATATGTAGATAGGTGCATTGTACAAAATTTAATCCCTATATTCATTTCAAAAATTATCACCACCAATCCCTTACTCAAAAAAATAGTAGTTTGAACATACTAACAATATAAGCAATAATAATATTAGATAAAGACCACTCACAAAAAGAGTTGGAACATCTAATGATGGTATTATCTTGTAATGGGTACAAGGATAGAAACATTCAAAGGGCTTTCAAACAATTACTAGCTCAAAAAGTTAAGCAACCGGGCACCTCGAGAGGATGAAATGAAACCCATTAAAATTTCCTTATATACAAGGCCTCACGAATATGATTACGTAAATTCTAATAAAGAAGGGATTCAAATTGGTGTTCAATCCCTTGGAAATGTTAAAAAAATCCTTGATAAATTAAATTACCATCAACCCTTGATTTGACTATGTACTCTTGCTATGCTAAATACAACTTATCCATTCCTACATAGTACTTTACGAGTTCCATTGTTTATCTTGTTAATCCTTGCATGCTTTGACATGTTGTTAAACTCTAAGAATTCAATGCACAAAATCCATCTATAAACATCATTTTACCAGCTTTCTAATCTCACTTAGCATGTTCCTTACTCATGTCTAGATCAGTATAGTCTAGTCAAGACCGTACCATATAGTCTTGACCTCCTTGTATGGTCTTGGAATGACATGACTTCCAATTGCACTTCCAATTCCAAATATTTATTTATGTCTTATACTTCCTCTGGGTTGGCATTTCTTAGATAAATCATCTGCAAAAATCTATATAAGCAAGTAAAGACTACCTCATTTGCTACCCTAGAACTCTGAAAACAATGCACTAGATCACTTACTTCATACACTTATAAAAGGCATCCAAATCTCCCTAAATCTTAGAATTGCACATCTATAGTCATTAGTGTAGCACCCATATCAGGTCTAAAGTTACAAATCAAGCCAAAATATCCATATCTCCCATCTACAAATATACAAACATCCTCTCTCCAAGTGTTTTAGCAAGATCCAAGTGATGCAACCTAAAATTTACTAGTAAAAGCCTAGGTGCACTCACATCACTCACCTAGGCGAGTGTTCACCCAAAGCACGCAAAGGTACCGGACCCTTCTTTAAGGTTGCCGTTGTAGGATGTTAGCATGATGAAGACTTAATGCATTCAGATCCATAATTAATATAACATTCTACGGTGCATGTTCAGATCTATATCTAAAGGATAACATACTTAAATGATAACCATGATGAAATAAAACATGTAAGAACAATTATACTCAGGATTAATACTCTGATTTAGCTAATACACTCCATTATATTAAACATGATAAATACAAAAGATCATTACAATAGATAATACCATAGCTTATGCACGCATCAAATTTGGCAGCATAACTTCACAATAATTCAGTTCTCATACACCCCTATACTACGTAGATCATTACATATTTATAAGGGTGGGGAATTTCCCTTCACCACTTGCATAACTCCAAAAATAGGTCAGCATGTTGGAAATAACCATGCACCTTTACAATCACAGCCACACATGCAAGTGCGCTAACAATAGATCTCTTCTAGTTAACTATCAGTAGCAATTCTATCTTTATCCCGCATCCATGCAAAGCACTCCATAGCCACTCTTCCAAAAATAGCCGGTGCGTGTCACACAAGTATTTTCCTAGTTTATGTGCTCTGCACGCTATCTCCAAAAATAGCCCGTACATGTGAAAATGGCTAAGTCCCAAATCCGCCCTTATATTTCACGTGTGTGTTCTCCCCTATCCTTTCACGCCTTTGATTGCACCCTATTCTCTCATGCGAACCTCTTGTGTGCCTTCTACTAAGTATTCCACTTTGTCTTCTCAACATTACCCCACACTAAATTGCATTTCCACCCAATAATGGCTACTCCTTGAACAATAAAGAATAAAGTAATGGAAAGAATGTGAAATAATTTCTATACAAAGAATAGTTATTTACTCTACATCACCCTCTGCTTCAACTAGAAGAATGAGCTTTGGATATTCTTCCTTTATCTCTACCTCTAAGGTCTGCCACACTCAGTGCGGCCTCTACCTTTTCTAGGATATTCACTGCAATAGAATCCAGCTCATCTTGGGTGATTTCTCCCTTCTCATTTTGTAATACTAACATAATGTTAGCCATTGCAAACATTCTCCCTTCCTACCAGATCCATTTTCTATGCTATAAGTTTTCCTAGCTCATCCAACATGTTCTTGTGGGGATCCTGAGCCATTGCAAGGGCCTCACACTTTTGATTTACCACCGGTATTTCCATGTGCCCCAATGTTTCATCCTTCATAGCTTTTAGGAATTCATTGTCCTCTACCATTGTCCTTATTTTGATGACTACTTCCGGAGCTATACAGATATTCAATGCTTGATCCACTTTCTTTAGCTCCTCCTGCAAAGTTTAAAGAAACCCCTTGTATGATGAAATCTTTCTAATCACTACACCTTTTCCCTCTCTACCTCCTGTTTAGGGTCTTTTGGCGTTGACATCCTAACTGGTCCCTCCTCAAGCACCATATCAACCAAAGTATGCACATAGTGCATAGCCAAGGAAAATTTTTGGGTACCTTGGGCTCTAAATGTGGTCTTTCTTGGAGGACATGATCTCTGATCTCCTCTACCATGCCAATAAGAACCCCATTCTTTTTCGCTCTAGGTCCTTTTCTTATTTCAAGCGCATGATCTCTACATCCTTGGCCTTAATCTCTTCCCTCAACACCTTGATAGTGGCAGATTTGTCTATGTTCCTTCGTGCCACCTCTGTAGATACCTTCACCAAGGCATTACTTACCTGCTCATTAGACATAATAGTGGGTTTTACGGTTATATGTCTAGCCTAAGGTGCCTTCTTCAACCTTCTTGACACACATGATTCTTCACATATGTCAAAGTATGGCTTCATCCATGTGTGTGTGCATAGACCAGATAGCTGATTTCTTGTGCACGTGGTGGCCATGTCCTCATCCATCAACTCCCATCCATATAACTCCTTAGGGCTCACCGTGCTTTGAAAACGGGCACGAAAAATTTTTCTTGTGTCCTCAGCATAGCCCAAAGATGGAACAATAAACTCTCCACTTGTCCTTTTACTTATTGGCCCCTTAGGAACTGGCGCGCCAAGATTTGGAGCTAGATCTTCAATATTTTGAGTAGTATATTACTCTCTCTCTCTCCTTCCTTTACTCCTTCTCCTTCATTATTCACATCTCCATCTTTCATTTCTTCATCCTTTGGCTCTTCCATGTCCTCTGGTGGTGTAGGAGATTCGGCGCGCTCTCCTCAGACTCTTCTACCTCCTCATCCAGCTTCAATTTTCTCCTTCTCTTTTCAACTGTCTCCTTCTATGGAGAGAGTCATGGTGATCTCCGTACCGATTGGGAGTAGTGCCTTGAGTCCTTGTTCTCCTGAACACCCTCTTAAAATGGCATTCCTCAGGGTCTGCTCCAACCTCTAATTCTTCATCCCCTTCTTCTTGTGTCTGGGGTGGAGTACTTACACACTCAGATTCTACCTTGTCCGAGGGCTTCCTTCATCCCCTATGCACCAAGATGCCATTGTCTTTGCACTCTTCCTCTTCATCATCTACTTCTATAGTTTCAGTGGGCTTTGGAGCTAGTACATTCTCCACTATATGCTTTCCCTTAGGCAGCCCAGGAGTGCAAATTTGTTCTCCACATATTTGTTTCCCTCCAACTTGGGCTTGAGCTAAAGGTAGATAAGCGCGCCCCACTATCTCTAATTTCCAAACTCACGGGCTTCATGTTTATCATGTCTGAAATCAACCTCTCTATGTAGGCGGTCTACCATGGATAGACATAGGTCTTTCACAATGTGTGTGGTAGTCACAGTCTACCTTATCTGCCACAAATTTAAAACGTCGCGCATTGTTGAACCGATGGACAAATGCCTAGAAGTAATGTGTTGTGAAGGCATATGGCATCTTACACCAGGGCTCCAAGTACCATCATTCATCACAAACCACACGATGCAAAAGTGTTGATACACTGTGAACTGGACTTCCTTGCCCAATACTAAAGGTAAATCCT
This sequence comes from Taxus wallichiana var. yunnanensis, assembly GCA_018340775.1. Lineage (NCBI taxonomy): Eukaryota > Viridiplantae > Streptophyta > Pinopsida > Cupressales > Taxaceae > Taxus > Taxus wallichiana. Next base: position 421,515,374 of record CM031239.1, on the reverse strand, counting down.
TGGGGATGTGCCACTCCTCTTGAAATGCCATGCGGAGCTTGTCATACCACATCTCCGCCCTTTGCTTGAATGACCCACTCATTGACCCTTCACACAAGTACTTCTCAAACCTTTCTACCGAGACTTATTCTGCATGGGGTACTCCTAGATTTTGTTCTTTGGCCCATTAGGCACCCCAATCTCCAAAAATACTAAGGACAACAGACAATGCCAAAACAAATTCTCTCACATGTGCGCACCTCCTTGATTGTGTCCACAATGTAGCCTATGCTATGTTGTAGATTGTTCCTTGTGACATTTTCCTTGTAATGTGTAGCCACATTGTGTTCACTTGGGACCACCTCTCTTGATCATTTAACTTAGTGACCAGATGTGCAGCTGCATGTATGATGAGATACTTCTTCAATTTATCTATATCCATTCCACACGGACCTTTGGTGTATCCTAAATCCTTCCACATCTCCAAGATGGCTGCTTTATTTGTTAAGTCACCATTCATGTTTACTCTTGTGCCCTTTAATCCCGTCGTAGTGGAAATCGAGTGGCTGTAATCCTTACCCCGCACTTGGCAAAATAGAAGAAATCCTCATGCACCCGCTCATCAGCCACTAGTACAAAGGTTCATACTTGCCAAAATATGGAAGTTTGTATAACTGGTAAACTCCAATATGCTTCATCAGCTTCTCTCCCACATCATCATACACCAACATATCCTCAGTTGTGCACTCATTTGTCTTTGTATTCAATAGCGTGTCTAATTCCTTTTTGTTCTCTGATGTGCGGTGGTTGTAGTCACTGATCTTGCATTTGTGGATGTGAGAGTCCCATTCTTGTCCCACTATTACGCCTTCTGGGTATTGCATTTCTAAAAAATTACTCTCAAGAGCAATTTCAACCTCCACTTCCACCTTCTTCTTCCCTTTTGCTCCTACAACATGTGCTTTCTTTGGTGCCATCTATAAATTGAAATGTTCTTTCCTCAAATAGTTGTTTTCTAGCTTTTGTAACATGCAACCTCAAACCCTAGCTTGAATATGTGTGCCTTGGTTGAAAAATGCGTGCCCAAGCTCTTCCAAATGCTCTGCTTTGCTCAAACCCTTCACCAACGGGGACGTAAGCTTCTCCCATGCGTAAAATCTACTTTTCACGTCTGGTTTCACACTCTTCACACCTCAACACTCTTTGCTCAGCTCAATCGCACTTAGCTCTTTCAAATTTTTATGATTTACAATGGTAAGAATGAACTCATATCCCTCCCTTATATAGATTTTCAAAAAGTTGGTGCATTTATTGCTCCTTCACCTACCAACAATCCTCATTAAGTGACCCTTTTAACAATTTTCCATGTGGTACATCTTCGTGCCTTAGTCATAACCTTTTAGTGTGCCTTCCTACCTTTTGGCTACAAGCTTCTCTTCAGTGCACTTCCATGCACCTGAGTACCTCATCACTTGTGCCTTCTCCTAGTAGTCTCCATGGTCATCACTTACCTCGCATTATATTGTTCCTTCATTTATCTCCATCCATGGTCCTCATTTGGAAGCAATTTTATGTTCACCAACTCTTCAAACTTTGAATAAAACCTATAGCAGTTTATTCCTTTATGTGTACCTATTTCTCAACAACCACCCCACACAAATAGTATGTGCAGTCCTCTGCACATAAAAATACTACAAATGGTAATTAGCTTCTGTGCATAAACATGCTTATTGCACAAAACAACAACTAAATTGAAAAAGCATAGTGATGAAGAAGGAAATACATTAATGGAGTACATAATTGAAGACCTAATCTAAATGGAAAGATTTCCTTATTAAAAACACCAAGAAGAATTATTTATAGTAGGGCTTTAGCCTACTCCCGTTGAAGTAACCGAGTAACCATATTCGATCAAGAATTTATAACTGAAAAGATCTTGTTTCAAGTATGTGAGTGATAACATATGGTCCTAACCAATGTACTTTGAGTTTTCCTAGATGGCACAAAAACTTAGAATCATAGAGAAGCACCATCTGTCCTATCTCAAGCTTTTTTCCTTAATGTGCCTATCATGCCATGCTTTCTACCTTGCTTTCTCTTGCTTTTGACTCCAACGTGCGATTGCTCATCGCTCATCCAACTTAATTAACTTGTCAATCCATTCTTCCAATGCTTTCTCATCAGCTAGATCTCCAATGCACGCACACAATACACAAAGAAGGTAACATGAATTCCATAGGAAGAATTACTTCTTGCCAAACACCAATTGAAAATGGTGTGGCCTTGTTTAACCGCTTGTATGTTGTTCTATACACCTAAAGTACTACAGAACTTTATCATCCCAATCCTTCCTTCCAACATCACAAATTTTTGTCAATGTCTCAAAATCAGCGGAAAGCCCATTTTCCCGAGGATGTTATGGTGTAGTCTTATGGTGTGCAATCATGAATTCATCCAATAAAATTCTGATTGTCCCATTCAGAAAATGTTTGCCCTTATCATTGGTCAAACTAAAAGGACATCCATACCTTGTAATAATATTTTCCCATAAAAACTTGGTTGTTGTAGCCATTGTACAATCCTTTGTAGGTGTTGCTTCTTCCCACCTTGTCAGATAGTCTATGCAAGTAATGATATTACGTGGTCCAGTCCTACATGCGATGGGGAAATAGGACCCAAAAATCTATAGCCCATTTCTCAAATGGTTCTATACTAGTAATTTGTCTTAGAGGCATTTCATCTCATTGACTTGGTTTCCCAAGGTGCTGAAAGTGATCACAAGCCTTGAAATATGCCTTATAATCTTTATACAGGGTCTCCCACCATAATCTAGTGAGTAGAATCTTACGCGCAGTGATGTCACCTACATAGTGGCCACCTGCAATACCACCATGAGATTCCTCCATGATATCTGTGTGCTCATACTCCAAAGACACAACAACGTAATACTTCATCTCGACCTAACTTGTATAGGACATCACTAATCAACATATAAGGTGCCACACATATAGAAATTTGTTTCTTCTATGAGGATTGCATTCCTTCTGGTGCTATACCTATTCATAGAAAGACAACAATGTCCTCTAATTCTGATAGCATGCATTGTAACCTCTATAAATTTGCATTAGGCATTGTATCTTCAATCGCCTGTGCTTCTTCTCCTGATTGTATTATGGATAAATGGTCTAGTCCAGAATTACTTTTCCCTGGTTTTACCACAACTGTGAAATCAAATTCTTGAAATAAGAGTACCCATCTGCATATATGCCCCTTGTAAAATGGGCTTGTTTACCAAATAATTCAATTCCATGTGATCTTTATAAAATACAAATGGTGTAGCTAGTAGGTACTGACATGAATTTATGTAGTGCATAGATCATTGACAAAGCTTTATGCTCTGTAGTTGTGTAGTTCTACTCTGCAGGAGTCAAATTTATACTAGCAAAACAGATAGGATGATCTATAATACCTTCTCTAGGATGAGCCAACACCACACCAATGGCCATGCCAGAGGCGTCCACATGTACATGAAATGGTTGGTCCCACGAAGGAAAGCACATAATAGGTGTGGTAGTAAGTTTCTCCTTCAATGTCTCAAATGCACACTGCTGCGGTTCTCCCCAATAGAATGTACCTTTTCCTTTCAGTAACTCCTCTAAAGGTGCGACAACCTTGGCATACCCCTTTATGAATTTCCTATAATACCCTGTGTGACCTAAGAATCTGCGCACCTCACTTTGACTAGTAGGATCTTTCAGGCCGATAATGACTGCAACCTTAGTTGGATCAACCAACAAACCTTCCTTGCAGATTATGTGTCCTAACAATATTCCAAATGGTGTAGCAAATATGCACTTCTTGATGTTCAAAGAGATACTCAACTGTCTACATCTTTCAAACATTAAGCACAGATTTTCACAATGATCCTTAATAAGTCCATACACCATCCAATCATCTAAATAAACCTACAAGAAGTTGTGAATAAAATCTTTAAACGCCTGAACAACTATGCGTGAAAATACAACAGATGCACATTTTTTAGTCCAAAAGGCATCACAATATAGGAAAAGCTGCCCCATTTAGTAGTAAAAGTAGTCTTTTCCTGATCCTCCTAGGCAATCCTAACCTAATGATACCCAGAGAATCCATCTGTAAATGAATAGATTTTACACCTTGCAACGCCTTCTAGTATTTCCTCAATGAATGGCGTAGGAAAGGGATTAGTCACACATGCAACATTCAGCTCCCTGTAGTCCACATAGATCCTAATCTGACCATCCTTCTTAATACTGATCACCATTGGACTAACCCATTTTGACTCGTCCAGGGGCTTGATGATTCCAGACTTCAACATTTTTTCAATCTCTTCTTTAAACTTTTCATGCAAGTTGGGGTTCATCCTGTATGATCTCTTCCTAACTAGGTGCACACCCTCTTCAAGCTTTATCTTCATCTCCTCTAATGATTCATGCATGCCTTTAAGTTCATGGGACCCTTGAGGGAATAAGTCCTGATAATCCCATAGTAGCTCAATGATTTTTGCCACTTCGAGTCGATCAATAGTCTCTAATTATGGCCTCCTTAGGCTCATCATCTGAGCCAATATTCAATTTCTTTATCTTCATAGGTTCATGATAGGTGCGTGTTGTCTTATCTCATCTTTATCTAAAACCTCATGCCTACTGTTGAATGGTCTCGCATCCATATTTTCTACTTCTTCATCATTCACTAAGTAGACTATTTTTCTGTTTCTTTCTCAAGGAAAGTGCATCTTTGAAGTAGTGTGGCATCGGCCTCTGTTGCTTTTGTAAAAAAATCACTCCTAAGTCTCCTTCATCAAATAAATCCTGGATGAGTTCTTTCACCTTGGTACTATCCCCCATAGTTAAGTGCTTTATAACCTTTAATGCTTCTTCTACCAGAGGTTTAGTAGAGAAGAATTCAAACATCGGGATAATAACCCTTGCAATTAAATCCTGCCAATTTCCAATCTCTCTATGGAGTTTCGCATATACATACCAAACACGCACACAACCTTGTAAAGTGGAATAAAATTTGTGCACCCAGAGTGAAGGTGGTAAAGCTTCTTGCCCCTCTATCCAGAGTTTCTCACACTGCTGAATGTGGTGCTAAATAGGTTGATTACCATGATAATTACATATTTAAGTAGGCACATCACTCTTGAAGAACCTAGTAGCAAGAGAAATCCTAATTTCATTCCATCCTACAAGATTATCCTTGTGAACCACCCACCAGTGCACTTCTATCCCACATAGGGTATATGTGAGTATATTCCTTCTCTCTAATTAGTCTATCCACTATTCCTCCATGGCATGCAAGAACACCATAGGGTGTCCTTCTTTGGTGTAATGAGGTGCTGAGTTGTTACCTATTCTCTTGATATAGTGTCAAGTTTCTTTGTCCCTAGAAAATATACTCTTTACTTCGCACCCCACCAAATCATAAGTGCTATGAGCCCAATTATCAAAAGCAACACTTGTAGTATCACTAATAGATTGTGCATCCTCCCACTGAATGATTCCTTTTCTATATGGCTCAAGTACCTCTGATCTTGGATGACAAGTATATAAATCCTATTCAGGTCTTCCTCACTCAAGGGCTCAACATAGGGCACATATTTTTCATATGTTAAAGGGATAATAACTCTTTCCTCCTTGTTTTCAAAGTTGATATAACCCTTGTTGAACTGAAGATCAACATTATTTGCATAAGCACCAAAGATTCCCTAGTAGAGTTGGGAAGCTATCTTCCTCTGTTAGCGCTAAAACCTCAAAATCCAATGAACTTGGCTCCTTGTATGGTAATGGATGCATCTTTTAAAAATTTGATGGGAGTGGCCTTAGTCCGATTAGCCATGAACAATACATTAGAGGATGGCTATAATGGAGGTCTCCCCATTTGTACCCATGCATCTAAAGTAAGAACATTGACTTCCATGCCTGTATCAATCAATATATTACTCAAAAGCCACCCATCCATAACAACATTTAGAGTGATTTCCTTGTCATAATCTAGGCTATGAGGGGAAGATTCACATGTAGGATCTACCAGCTAGTCTCAATACTTACGTGCGGAGTGTTTCCCTTTAACCAATTCCCTAATAATGGAATGATATTATCCTAGGCGTAACATTTTACACACTTCTTTCAAGTCATCCATATCAGATTGGACCATCTCTGATGCTTTATTTTTCTCCATCTTCCGTGATTGCTCCTTTAAATACTTGTATTTCACCCTAAAGATTTCTAAGTACCTCCATGGTTTCCTAATAAACCTCCTTCTGATGGGCAGGATCTGGGTACCATGCATGTAGAACCTCCTCCTTAGTGATGGTAGGCCTCTGCTGTAATGCTTCTTTGGCGTGCACCACTTCAACGTGGGTAATGATCTTTACTTGTAATGCCTCAGATTCTGGTTCCAACTTGGGCATCCACTGATTTTCCACAGCGTGCTATATTGTAACCATCATGTGCCTTTATTTTATTGTTTATGCTACTTCTAAGATGCTGCTTCCTAAGATGCTCATACAAGTCTGAGTATTCCTCATAACTATGATTATTCCCATAGAAAGAACCTTTAATATACTAAGGACATTCACGCCCGTAGAGGTTAGGAGATCCACATATATAACATGTTCTACGAGGGAAATTAACTCATCCACCACCATGACCTCGTCCTCTCGAATCCACCACGGTATCCTCGACCTCTACCATGACCTCCTTCAAAACTCCCTTCATTCTAATCATAACACACTTGATTGTGATCTTGATCCTGATGCTCATTCTTGCCTTTAGAGTTATCTAAACTCCTATCTATCATACACCAATATCTATAGCGTCATGGATTTGACCAATCATTCGGCGGTCTTACGTGTCGTGAGTCATGGACTCAAGATTTTACGATGGCATGAGACATTCTTCCTTATCGTGCATTGTAATAATGGGTATCGACTAACATCATGGTTTAAATGGCATATCTCACAGTCTAACAATAATGATCATACTGATCTGTGGGGACAACTATCCTTTGTGTGAGATTTCACTTCACAATCTGTGCACCAAATCCCTGTGCGCGTGTCATGTGCTAAATTTTCCGATAGCTTCTCCAATTACTTCGCCATAGCTGCGATATGTGCTTCTAAAAATGGGCTCACCCCAATGTCTATACTTCCAACTACCTCAGTATGTAAATCTACTTCAAGTGCTTCACGTGGATCAATGTATGTCTTATGTGATAGTGCCCTTCTAAAAGGTGTAATTAGACCTCCAACAAACCATTGTGCATGCTTTGGATTGCATGAATATCATAAGAAAGCCTGGATAAATTTTTTTTTGAAGTGAGCATCATTCTCTTTGAATCTCTCAATAGTGCCTTGTTTAATATCCTTTAGCACACTTATACTCTTCTCGCTCGAACTCGGGGATGTGAAACTCTTTAAGGAAAGTATATTTTAAAGTCAGTATAGTCAACACAAGTCTGATCAAGGTCAAACTTCATGTACCAACTATGTGCACGCCCTTGTAATGTAGTGGCAAATTGACTTGCCCTACGCTCAGAAGCCATGATTCCTTTTACACGCCACATTATTTCACACATGTGCACATGTTTAACAACATCTTCTATGCCCCTATACTCTAGAATATGAAGAGACATCTCCATGTAAATATTCTCTGGTTGGAGCGGACCACGATCACTTAATCTAGAACCTCCCGTGTTTCCTCTACCTCCGAAACACTAGATCCACTTAAACTAGAGCCACCTATACCTCCTAATCTCAAACCTTTAGCCGAGTCGAATAGAAGATGTACTCCCTGTGTCCCAACAATAGTACTTGAACCGCACCTCGACGATGCAGTGAAGTGTTACTACTCCTAAAGAGAGTCTAAAATTATGTGCGCCCAATTACTCGTGTGTGGATGATACACCCAAAAAGGTACTTCAATAAAACAATGAAGACGCTTTACGCTTCCATTGATGTGCTTTTTATATAACTCACTCCTGCTCTCCCACTACCTAAGTTAGCTTGCTAACTCGTTTGTTATACTAGATACTAAAAGACCAAGCGTAAGGACACGATTACTAGGTGGATTTAGACACGCACCCATGGCCTAGGTCATCTCTACTAGTGCGCTTCTACGTGAAGGCCGAGGGGGTTCCTCTGTTATGCTTTCCCAAATGGGGATTTCTTGATGCTTGGGTTCCACGTCTTCTACGTGAACTTCAAATCCTTTGTGAGCCATCTCTCTCCACAACACCATTCACTCTGCAACATCCTGCTGCTTCTTTATCTCCCTCTTGCACACCTCATTATACTTAAGCCGTCTTTTTCTCTCTTTACCTTTACTGCCGCTAGGTCTACCATCTTTCACCAAAACTACTCTTGCCCCTACATGTGGTGGGATTATTTAGCCATGGGTTTTCTTTCCAAGCTTAGGGTTACCATCAAGATATTGATCACCAGAGGAATTCCTTATAGGTAGGTTCCCCTGGGATATCATAAAAATTGGAATTCTGCTACCTCTGGGCAAGAATAAGTGGAAATTGAGTACTCTAAAGTATAGCTATTCAGAACACCATGAAACCAAGTATCCAAAACACGTGTCCAAATCAAATCAACATCATAGAGGGCCTAAAATTCTTCCTGCATCCAAACAAGTGTGTGATACCTCCAATTCCTTTTAGATGCATAAGCAATCAACCACTCGTACAACTCTACTAGAAAAATAGAAAAGAATCTCTCATATAAACTGTCATACAAATTCTATTCCACCCATGCACATGTGTTAAAATCAGATCCGGTGCTAAACCTTCAGTGCGTATTCTTCTTCTAGGTCATGTATCCACTCCTCAACACTTGTTAGGGTCAAACGATATGTCTTCATTGTGAACCATCCTGAAAACAATCTGAAAAAGAGGTCCCGAAAATGGAACCAATGATGCAACCTAGAATTTACCAGTAAAAGCACGGGCGTCTTTGGCACATCACTTAACCTAGACTGAGCACTCACCCAAAGCACGCAAAGGTACCAGGCCCCTCTTTAGGGTTGCATTTGTAGGATGTTAGCATGATGAAGACTTAATGCATTTAGATCCATAATTAATATAACATTCTACAATACATGTTCAGATCTATATCTAAAGAATAACATACTTAAATGATAACCATGATGAAATCAAACATGCAAGAGCCAATTATACTCAGGATTAATACTCTGATTCAACCAATACACTCCATTATATTAAACATGATAAATACAAAAGCTCATTACAATAGATAATACCATAGCTTATGTGCACATTAGATTTGATAGTATATCTTCACAATAATTTAGGTATATCACACCACTATACTATGTAGATCATTACATAATTATAAGGGTGGGGAATTGCCCTTCATTGCTCACATAACTCCAAAAATAGGTCGCATGCTGGAAATAACCATGCACCTTTACAATCACAACCACACATGCAAGTGCACTAACAATAGATCTCTTCTAGTTAATTGTTAGTAGCAATTCTATCTTTAGCCCACATCCATGCAAAGCACTCCATAGCCACTCTTCCAAAAATATCTTGTGCGTGTCACACAAGTCTTTTCCTGGTTTATATGCTCTGCATGCTATCTCCAAAAATAGCCCATACATGTGAAAATGGATAAGTCCCAAATATACCCTTATATTTCCCGCCTTTGACTGCACCCTATTCTCTCACACGAACCTCTTGTGTGCCTTCTACTAAGTATTCTAATTTTTCTACTCAACACCAAGTTAAAGCAAGCATGGTCAAAGAAATGCCAAATTTGATTGATCTATTTAGATATCACATGCTAGGTGGATAATGAAGTGTAGTTTGAGGCCTCTTCAAAGTAGTTCCAATGTATGTGGTGTACAAGGGTTCCCATAACCCTTCTAATATTATTTTGTATAACTTTCCATATATCTCTAAGGTTTGAGATAATGATAATTCCATTTAGAGAGCTTTGTTACATATGCAAAAACTAAGGCTTGACAATGACCGATCCATAGGGATCCTAAAAACACACCACTTCATTAGTTCCATCAGCACCAAGAAGGAGAAACAAGAAAAGTGAGAAAAATGAGTTAAATGGAGGTCTTGAAATCTGTCACCCGGCCCGGAGTGGCATCCTAACAACACTTTTGAACAGAAAGAAGAATGGAATGTGAGTGGATGCGTTCTTGAAGTGCCCAACCATGTCTCTTCCCTTCCATGCCCTTTCACATCCTCCAGTGCATGGAGGACATGGGAAGGCCTATAAATACATGAAAGGAGCAAGAGAATAGGCATTGTAAGATCCAGAAAGATCAAGAAGCGAGTTTAATGAGAGTAGTGAGCAAGATCTTCAAAGATCTTTAGAATGGAATTGTAGGAGCAAGGTGTATAAACGGAGCAAACAAGTAATTGGAGAGAAGGTTTACATTGTTGCTTCTTTTCATACTTATTGTAATATGTAATTGTCTATATTAGACCAATGAAAGTGGGAAGAAAGAGTATTTTCCCTTCCCGACTAGTTTTCCTCCTTGGAGGTTTCGGATAAAATTTTTGGTGCTAAAGTTTGAATTATTTTCTTCTCTACAATTTCCTTTCTATAGCACTAGATAATCAATCACAAAGCTCTAATTTTCAAGCAATTCATTTATTTTCCAAAGTTGAAAGTAGGAACAACATAATTGTGTGATTCGTAGAATTCCAAAGTAGAGGTTTACGAGATCATTTTGGTATCGAGCTAATTATATATATCCGAGGATTGTGGCATTCAAATATTTCTTGTGATTTTGTATGACAGTGCCAACTGACAAGGTCCAAAGGCGAAGAAGGTTTACCTTATGAGCCGATATTTCTACAAAGAAGTGGAAACAAAGAATTTGAGCTCAAATGGAGGAAGAGAACTTGGTCCGTAGAGTCGAGATGCTAGAGACCATGATGGATAGATTGCATAGAAAATAAGAAGAGCTTTTAGATATGTAAAAGATGGCTTCGGTTAAGCAAGATTCCATGGACTTGGTGATTTGAGCACTAGCCAAAAATTCAGTATCAGAAAGAGCCACGAAGAGGAAGAATGGGAAGAGCATGAAGAGACGCCAATTGTAAGCGAGAAGGTAAAATCTGCACATACACCTTTTAAAGTTGAAACGAAAGTGGAAATAAAGAATTTTGAAGGAAAAGTAGATGCATAATTACTTGGATATATGGATAAAACAGGTTGGAAGTCTACTTTAGTGTACATAATGTCACTGAGGCACAAAGGGTCACCTTTGCACGTCTCAAAATGGAAGGTCATGCTTTGGTTTGGTGGGAAACCCATCTAGCCATTTGTGAGAAGAAGAAACGTCCTATTGTTAGTACTTAGAAGGGTTTTAAAGAATTGATTAGAGCTAACTTCTATCCTATTGGCCATAAGACTGACATGATGATTAAGTGGTAGTACTTTAGACAGGGCAATGGTCAAAGCGTGTAAGACTACACTACGGAATTTTGGAGACAAGCCATGTTGCTTAATATGGAATTAGAGGATGATGACATTCTAGCCAAGTATTTGGGAGGACTTCAAACTCACCTTCGGAGGAAGGTAATCTCCATGAAGCCCAATGATCTCAATGAAGCTTGTGTACAAGCATACTACATTGATGAAAGAAGAAGCAAGGAGAAATAGAGCCAAAGGAGACCAAAACGAGAACAACAAGAGAAAGAACAAGGGAAGACAAGTAGCAGAGGTAAACATGCCACTACTGCTTTGCATACTTGTAAAGATCCTAAGAATTTCTGTAAGAATTCTGAGGTAAATGGACATACTGACACCACATGTTGGAAGTTGCATATGGAATTGCACCCAAAGCCACGAACCAAGGATTCCAAGAAATCCATAGCCACTGTGAAGACATAGAGAGAGGTGGAGATTGAGGATGATTCAGATGTAGATGAGAGGCTGGGATGCATGGCCACTAACTTGTATGGGGAAGCAGAAGAAGAAGAGACGAGTAACCTATTTCAAATCGAATCCAAATCAAGAAGACTAAGGTAAACGCTTTAGTAGATTTCAGTTTTCAACATATTTTATTTCGATGCGGATGTCGAACAACTTGGTCTAGAGACTTATGCACATCCACATCCATACCCACTAGGATGGGTGAAGAAGGGTGTAGAAATAAAAGTTACAAGAAAGTGTAAGTTTCAGGTTTGGGATAAATACGCAATATATAGATGTATTAGAGGTTGATATTATTCCACTTGATGCATTTGACGTTGTCTTCGGAAGTCCTTACTTGTATGCCAGGGATACTGTGTTCACAAGGAGGGAGAAACGGTTCAGATGGGTTAAGGATGCGATGGTTTTAACATCCAGCACACCAGAGCAAATCAAAGAAAGCTATGGTAAGTGCCAACCAAACACCAAGACTTATTCATGAAAATCATCGGGCTTTGTTGCTTTCATTGGAAGAAAAACAAAATGGATGTGAGATTAGATATTTCGACCAAAGGATGGAGAATTTAGATAACACTTGTCAGTTTTTGTAGAAGAAGCCACCACAAGAATTGCTCATTCAAGGAGCAAAAAAATTCCGCCATGCCGTCACCGTATCTACCTACGGATTCACTGGACCTGACCGTGGAGCAAGAAGAAGAGGATATACAAGGAACAGTGGTGACTATGGCAGCAACATACTTGGAGAGGATTTAACCACTCCATCTCAAGAGACAAAGACATGAAAGGACCAAACCACTACAATATGGGACTTTCGCCATACTTGAGAAGGTTGGAGAAGAAACCTTCAGGCCATACTTCATGTAGATGCACACGATAATAAGTTGCGAGAGCTATGCATGACAAAGAAGGAAATATACAGAAGTTTAGCTTCCAAAGAGGATTGTACTCAAGGCATCTTGGAGGAGGATGTAGCACTGGAACAACAAACCAAAGATCCATAGGAGTCTTGGCAGGTTGGATGAGAGAAGACACCAAGGCAGACCCAATGGTACTCGAATGAGCACAAGAGGGAGTTGATTCCTCTACCACTCCCCCACTAAGCTTTTGTGGGACCAAAATCCTCCTAAGTAGGGGAGGTATGATCCATAGGGATCTAGAAAAACACACCACTTCATTAGTTCCATCAGCACCAAGAAGGAGAAATAAGAAAAGTGAGAAAAATGAGGTAAACAGAGGTCCCGAAACCGCCACCTAGCCGGGCGGGTCCTGACACTTTCAAACAGAAAAGAAGAATGGAATGCGAGTGGATGCGTTCTTGAAGCGCCCAACCATGTCTCTTCCCTTCCATGCCCTTTCACATCCTCCAATGCATGGGAGGACATGGGAAGGCCTATAAATACATGAAAGGAGCAAGAGAATAGGCATTGGAAGATCCAGAGAGATCGAGAAGCAGAGTTTAATGAGAGCAGTGAGCAAGATCTTTAGTGTTGGAATGGAATTGTAGGAGCAAGGTGTAGAAACATAACAAGCAAGTAATTAGAGAGAAGGTTTACATTGTTGCTTCTTTTCATACTTATTGTAATATGTAATTGTCTATATTAGACCAATAAAAGTGGGAAGAAAGAGCAGTTGCCCTTCCCGACTGGTTTTCCTCCTTGGAGGTTTCTAGGATAAAATTGTTGGTGCTAAAGTTTGAATTATTTTCTTCTTTGCAATTTCCTTTCTATAGCACTAGATAATCAATCACGAAGCTCTAATTTTCAAGCAATTTTGTCATTTTCCAAAGTTGAAAGTAGAACAACATAATTGTGTGATTCATAGAATTCCAAAGTAGAGGTTTACGAATCAACGACGAACAAATCCAAGAAGGTGAACAACCCGAGAAAGTTGTTTTAGAGTAGGTCTAAGACTATAAAAAGGTCCTGACCATATAGTATGGTCTTAACTGTGTTGTATGATCCCGACCTAGGTAGATTTCTAGTGCGAGTTCATTTTGTGAGGTTTCTTCGTGTTTATTTCTCCTCTTTTATGTGTTGTACATTATCATATTTTTCCATAAATCAGTCATGGAAAGTTAAGTGCATATATACCTCCATTTTATGGATTCAATTATAAGTAAGGTTAAATGGTATATGTTAATTATTATTATATGATCCGAGTTGCATAATTAATTTAGTGTTTATATTGTATCATCTTTGTTAGATCAATAATCAACTCTTAATATCTCATACACCTAATTAAATTCACCTAGAAATTTAATTTAGGGTTAAATAACCTCAAGAACCCAAACTATATCATGTATTTTACTTTGTCCCATGCTCATGTGAGAAACAATACATTGGAGAAACACATATAACATTAAGAACAAGACTAAAGGAGCATGGTGCAAATATTATACTTGAGGGGAGTACCAAAATTATGTTAGTTGATCACTCCTCTAACTTCAAACATCACATATGCATAGAGAATTTTATATTGATTACAAAGGTGGACCGATTTAGATAATGAAATATAATCAAGGCAATTGAAATAGAAAAAATTACCAAAATTTAGACAAAGATGATGGGTTCATTTTAAGTAATTCTCGGAAACCCTTATTGTAATTAATGAAAAATAAATGATCAAGGGACTATATAATAGGAAAGGTCATGCATCATGCATGTTCTTATATATTTTAATAAATTCTCTTTGTGGAATTGAAAAAATTCTTTCTTAATGATGGGTCCTATAGATGGACCCAAAACGTCGAGAAATATTATTTCGTGGGTAATGTATCTAGAACACCCTTTGTTAAATAAACCTCATTGTCAAAGTATACAACAATTAAGTATCATCATGTTAAATATAAAGAACATAGTGATTTATGATAGGAATACTCATGATAGGGAAAAATTATATACACCATTGCCAATTATTTTTGAACTCACATAACATACTAGGAGTTTATCAATGAATTAATATGGCACTTTGTGGAGTGTGTGCATGGAAAATAATATTCCCATGCATAAGTGTGCCAATAAAAATATATAACATCCTAAGGCAACGAGGGAAAGTGATATTCCCAATGTGAGTGAACTATTAGTGATCATAATAGGATATGCCCATAGGTGGGCACATGTAATGTTAAGCACTCCTATATAAAAACTCATGCCACTAATGGGAGAGTATACCTATGAAGTTTATGTTAGGAATATACTCCCAATGGTCCTTGAATGTGAAGAAAATAGTATACTTTTCTATGCATTAGATATTATCTGAGTCCACAAATATTGAGGTCATAATAAGAATGGATCCATATAAAATATAGGCTAATATATGAAATTAACTCGATAGGTAATATTATTGGAGAAACATCCCTCCCAAAAAATATCAAAATGGTCCCATGTAGGAATTTGTGTTTTGATTCCGATTTATTGGCCAACATGTGAAAACACCTGAAAACACCACTTTATGACTGGGGTATAGTTATATGTAAAACATGATAATATATTTGAGTAATCCATGTGAAGATAAAATGTTTAGCCTTTAGGTTATTATGCATGTCTCAATTATTTTATATTCTATACTATTATATGTGAGTTCTAGTAACAAAGCATATTAATTTATAAACATTGTTTGAGTCAATATTTGTTCAAAAAGTAACTAATGTGTCAAATTTGTGAATTATGAGTGATGTGATGAACATTTTTTCCTCGATTCAAATAATATTCAACATTATATATTTTTATTTAGTAATTAGTTTTTAACGTTATTTAATAATAAATCGTAGTACTATTTATATTAATAATTTTCTTACAAATATTTATAATATAAAATTAATATTTGAAAATTTTAAATGCTAATATAGAAAATTCAAATATATATGTTTAAATAAATACATGACAATGATGTTAATAAATATTATTATTGTTTCATGTTCCCCACACACATATAGTTGGTGTACATAACCAAGATAATAAGATACAACTCCCACTCCTATTTATTCATCCCGGGTGACACTATCGATGTCACCGAAGGTGGAGATAATAAAAATGCTTGGTGATGTAGGTTTGGTGCATCTTGGAATCACCTCTATGACTATAAAAATACTCATTCAATAAAAAAATCAATATTGCCTTGGTCAAATGGTGTAGTTCATGGTAATATATTATGACCCTTATGCTAATAGGGGCTAACCTACACTAGAGGTGGACCTATCACTAATATTATGGTCAATTTGTTTTGGACACACATGTTTGCTGCCTTACTAACCAAGTCGGATATACCTCTTTTTGCATCTTGATTTTTTTCAACAACTTTGTAAACCTTACATTCCTTACTACCTAGGTCGACATACCTATTCCAATCATCTTGAAATTGATTTAATGACTTTATAAACCCTCATATTTTACTATCAGCATAACATTACACCTTCTTTGGGGTAATTGCTAGTTGGTTAATATGATGAAATTTCCAAACTAAATGTCTCTCATGAATGCCTCGATATGTTTGTGAGTCATAGCTCTCAAGCGAGATATATGTGTGTTCAATCGAGAAGATTGTTGGAAAAAATCATTGAGAGGAGATGGGTGAATTAATGCTTCTAATTTTTTTGAAATAAATTATAAAACTAACCAAGTTATTTAATTGCAATACACCTTTACCATGAAGGAACAACAACTTTCAAACATAAGAAAGTAATGAGCAAGCACACATGAACATAATGTTTAATGTGGGAAACCCTTTAAGGGATAAAAACCCACTAAAATTAATGCACTAGTGTGGACAATTGTCCTATAAAGATTACAAGGATTTAAGTTTTTGGACACCCACTCAACTTGAAGCACCACATCCAATTTCTATGACAATCACCCACTTGAAAAATTTTGTAACCTCCTACTTGCATGGAAGAAACAACTCCCAATTTTGCTAAGAACCTACTTAGTATTCAAAAGTTTTGATCACCTTCATCTGACCTAGTTTCTTGAATCAAAAAATTGGTGATATCTTATTAAGCTCCTCTATCTTCATCTTCCTTCATTCACACACCTTGATTCACCTATATTATCTTCACTTCATATTGCTGCAAGTATAGTCTTCAAAGCCTATTTCACACATATATTTTGTCCCTCATTAATACATGAATAAAATCATATTTCTCCACCCACACTTCATGATTCTAATAATCTCATGTTGCTCCTAATGCGAGTCTCTACAAAACATCCACATTTGACCTTACAAACACAAGGATGAACCTCTCTTTTTCATCAGCTCATACTACTACAAAGTGTAATCATCAAAAGATATTTTTCATACACATTTTGGAATATATATACATGATTTTTACATAGTCTCACACCTCTTCAACTTCAGCCCTTAACCACTTTACATTCCAACTTCCTCAACTCATACAAAGGAGTTAGATAACATCATCCAAAAAATGCCACAATGTAATCATTGCATTTGCAGAGTTTAAATTACAAGAAATGACCTTTATTGGGTTTTCATGCCACCTATTATAATTGTGAAGAATTATAAAACATCCCTAAGCTTTCTGCACCTCTGAAACAACTGAAAACATTCCATTTTCAGTCTGACATCCGTAGGTTGTAGCTATCATATTATTCTAGTCTTCTTCCTAACATAAATTCCTTTTAAATTTTTTTCTAATATATAACTCATGCCAAGTGTTATGATGAAGTATGCACGTTACAAAGGCCTTATCCTTTCTCTCTAAAACTTTGACAAGCTTCTCAACTCACCATTTCATCTTCAAGACTCCATTAGAGCTCATATGCACAAGTAGGTCTATGTACTTCAAAAACCAGTATTCATCTTGAGTGTAAGAAACACACTCCAACTCATGTCATGCAATGAAAATAGGATGAGAGAATCAAACATGTATATAACATCACCATCTACTTGGAATGCTATAAGTCAGGTCACAACACTTCATTTCATCCCTTCTTCTCAGTTGGGTTTACACAAAATTGTGGCATCTCAAGAACTAGTTGCAAGATTGCTTCACTAACATAAATTTATACACTATAAAAAATTATTGATGCTTGAGAATGTTTTTAGGGACCTATGGTTCACATTCAAAAACTTGAGCAACTCAATCATCTTCATTCTCACCAAGAACCACTGATTAGGACAAGGTCCTAATGGATTTGAAAACTCAAAAAAATAATCCTAAAAAAATGAGTTGGTACACTCATCAAATCACCTAATCATGGATCATATGGCATCTTTATGGAAAGAAGATATCCTTAGGCATATCATCAAGTCCATATAATTCATCATTTCAAATTTTATAGCATGAATAATCTTACATTTCTTGGACTGCTCAAATCGGGGTTTAGACCACAAAAACTAGTCTTGTTTAAAGTTTCTTCTAACACTCCAAAACACACTTTTATGATAAAAAAACTTGGAATAATTCATTTGAGACCTCTAATACATCCTCAATCACTTAATTATAGGGGTTATGTGGAG
Organism: Taxus wallichiana var. yunnanensis; assembly: GCA_018340775.1. Lineage (NCBI taxonomy): Eukaryota > Viridiplantae > Streptophyta > Pinopsida > Cupressales > Taxaceae > Taxus > Taxus wallichiana. The sequence continues at coordinate 421,496,956 of CM031239.1, read as the reverse complement.
AAAATCACATTTTCTCTTCCATTCCTTAGACCTTCTTGAATGTCCTAATGAGGCAGTTTACACCATTTGAACTTAGACACTAAAACACCTTACCGTTGTTGTTGTAGTTTTCTCATTCGATTCAAATTAATGACTTAGCTACTAAAGGAAGTACATAACTCAAAACATGGAGGGTTTAAGGTACCTCGAATGCGATGTGATGGATATGGGCACAAAGTGAATGATGGATCCTTGTTGAATCGATAACTGCAAATAAGATAAACTAAAATGAGATTGATTAGATAGATTTATGTGGGGGTTTCTGACGATGTCAGCACCAAGAATATTTTGGATTAATTTCATAGATGTTAACCCCATTGTTTAAAAATAATGAAATAAAACAAGTAATTTGTAGATAACATGTAGAGACAACAACAACACTTGAATCTAGAAAATGATTGAAACTGCTTTAAAGCTGATTTGATTGAAATAAATGTAAATTAAAGGTTACTTGGTGCTGGGTTGTTGATGACCTAGAGTGCACATAGGTAGGTCAACACCAATTGGATCTCGATGAAAGGAACCTGCGCAATAAACCCGCAAGCTCTTCGTGGTTGGATCCAATTTAGAAGATGGGTCGGGTCAAAGTTGAGTGGACTGGGTTGACGTCGATTGGGAATGGGCCGAGGCCAATTGGACTAGATCGACACCAATTGGACTGGGTCTATGCCAACTAGATTTGGGTCTATGCCGACTAGATCTGGGCTGGGTAAGGCCGAGGATGGATGGATGAAAAAGGTGACTTGCAAACAAATAGATTGGAAAAGAAGGTTGTTGGAGAAGCTCTGAGTGTTATCAAGCTCATATGAACCTAAAAAGATTAGACACAAGAAATACAAAGATAATATGATAAAAAAATGAATAAAGAAACACAAAGATACCAATAAGTCTCATGAACGATGATCACGAGTGATGTAAGCACTTTGAAATGATGTCCGAGAGATCTGTGATTGCTACAAGAATGCTTAGGAAAGAGAGAAAGCTCACAGGTCACAAGGGAGGTAGGATGTTTACATGCATCTAATGGGGAATATAAGTAAAACACACAACTTTATAGGGTCGATGGAGACTGGGTCAGGTTGCTTTAGATCATGGGGAAAAGTTTCCCCATGAGAATATTTTCCTTTTTTTGGTGTGATTTCTTATTTTTTAGGAGTTGGCCAAATGTTGTAAATCATTAAGTGGGAAGGGGTTGTTTAGGGATGAGGTGTAGGTGAGTTGGTAGTGGAGATAGGTTGGAAAAATCATAGGGAAAATCATAGGTGTAGATTTGGAATGAAAGCATTCCAAAATGGAAAGTTAGTTAGGGCATGATTAATTAATTGATTGATGTTGATTAAATAAGAATTAAAGGTGATGGGAATTTATTTATTTAATAAGGATGGACTAATTAAATTTAAAGAGGGCATTTGATTAAATAAGGGAGATGATTAACTAAATATGTGCATGCAGGTGATTAAGGGGTAAATATCGAATTTAGGTGTCTACATTTTGCCCCTTTTTGTTGAGTGGTTTGGGCTAGCAAGCCATGAGACAAAAATGATGAGAGTTGGATAAGGATAAAAAGAATTGATGATAATATCCCCCTCAAATGGGGGATCAATGATGTTAAGGGAAATTGATGACACATTTGAAAGAAGATTCTTGATGAAGGGTGGGTGGGGGAAGAAAGTGTGGGTAAAAGGATTACCAATGTGAGATTCCCTAGGAAAAAGGAATCATGATAACAATAAAAACTATGGCGGTGATTCCAATATCACATTGGTAGAGGAAAATTGTGGTCTCAACGGAGACATGCAAAAATGTTCTACGGACCAGTGAGTGGGTGAAAATCACTATAGTATGGATGCATGTCGGGATGACCAACGGGTCATAGGAAAGTCATCAAAATATGTGCAACTATATGCGAAAGGGTATGTGAAATCCTTCATACATGAGGAATCGAGTGAAAAGGTATGAATTCAACAGAATGAGGATGAAAGGTGTGGTGGCCAATGGGACACGAAAAATGGCCAAGAAGGCAAAATGAAAATTTGAGTGATGAAGTAATATGTTCCAAAGGAGAAGTATGGTGAGAAGGAAAAAATGAAATATGCCCCAAGTGGGGAAAGGTATGGCCTCAAAGGAGGACTTCGAGAGTATAAATGAGTAGAGTGAATGTTGAAATAGAATTCCCCAAGGGGAGAATAAATATGGCCTCAAAGGAGGACTTCATGTGCAGATTAGATACAATTGTGAAATAAAAATTCTTGAAGGGGGAGTAAATATGGCCTCAAGGCGAAGTAGGGAAATTAATGATTGAGTAAAATTCCCCAAGGGGAAATAAACACGACCATGATGTGGAATGTAGAATTTGGGATGAATTGTTGAATTAAATTCTCGAGAGGAAAGAATAAATATGGCCACAAATGTGGACTTAGAATGAAACATGGAGGATGCAAAATATTGAAACAAAATGCCCTAAAGGAAGAATATAGATGGCCACAAGGGTGGACTTATGATGAGAGAGATTAGATAAGGCCAACTAAGATGTAACTTAACGATGATGACCTATGGGTACAAATGAATCTACGTCATATTAAGGAATGTGTGAGGAAAATATGCCTCCAAATGCATTGGAGGTAAACAAGGAGGAGATCCAGGTAACACAAGGCACATGTGACCAAAGCAGAAGCTAGAAAATAACTAATGATAGTTAGTCATTTCAAAGATCATAAATAAGAAATGGATGAGATGATCTCATAAACCTAATGTTGACATGAAAAAAGGGGTTTGGGATGTATCTTGTTTAGAGGGAAGAGGGCTCTCCTAAAGTGGTGTTCCCTAAAAAATAGCTATGCCCCAACTCTTGGGAAGGGGAAAGAAAAATTGATCAATGTGAGAAGTGAGAAGTCTAAGAGTCTTAGGAAACCCAATGGATGAGACACGAGTTGGATTTTCATGGATGGAGAAGGGGATCCCTCTCTAAATGAGGAAAACATCTTTATCAATAAGGTCATAGACGATGGTCTAAAAGGCCTTACAATGCTCAATGTCATGACTCGGGGTATGATGATAAGCAAAAATGTAAGTGTGATCAAACCATGATGGATTCTTACTATTAGGATTAAAATATATAATGGGAGGAAGCGTGATGGCAGATATTTGGATATAGTGTCGAATATTTTTACGTAAGACCCAACCAAAGTGTTAAGAGGAAGATAACTCTTGTGGGTTTTAATAGGATGCTTGGGCTTAGGTGCAGATGTAGATTGGATGGGTAAATTAGGCATATTGAAAGATTATTATTTGGATTGGGATATATTATTACGAGATGTCTTAGATGAAGGGGATGACCCTAAAATAGATGAGAATGTGTCTCGGGATGGATTTTTAATGTTGGATTCATGAATATGGCCAAAAAGAGATTTTGAAGATGGTGATGAATATGGCTTAAAAGGTGGACTTAGGATGAGATGAAATGGTTTCTTAATGGAAGGAAAATATATCCGTAATGGTGGAATTTGATGATATGATCCTCCCAAAGCGAGAGGACGAGAAGAGGGGAGATCTAGCTTCTTACGAGGCTGCCTATGAGACCTTTGGGAAAATTTACCATGTATATTAGCTTTGGATCAAGAATTATTACCCATGATGCGGGGGATAAAATATATAATGGGAGGAAGCGTGTCATCTCAAAGACAAACCAAAGTGTTAAGGGATTTGAAGATTGTGGTGTATATTTTGGATTAGTTGATGTAGAAACAATTGGTTTTTAAGGAGGGGCCTATGAACCAATCCCCTTCATGTTCATTTATGATGGAGGTGCTTGTTTCATAAATGTTGCAAGGGGTATCATTGATATATTCACAAATCGAGAGGATGTGATTGGTGTGGTAGTGGTTATAGATGTAGATATAGGAATGGATGTTGGAGAAGGAGTGGGCATAAAATATTGGGATGGAATGGATGATGTAGTCATATGTAAAGATGTAGGTACATGTGTTGAGATAGGTGTTGGGATAGGTGTAAGTGAGGTTGTAGAAGTATGTGTGGTAGAAATGAGTGTAGTTAGGATTGATGTGGAAGTGAGTGATGTAGATGTAATAGGTGTGTTTGATGAAGGACTAGATGTGAGAGATTGGGATGTAGTGATAACAAGTATGGTTGAGATGGTTGTAGACATAGGTGTGGATATAAATGGGACCAAAATAGGTGTTAACGATAAATCTAATGAAGTAGGGAGTATAGTCAAAGTTGATGTGGATGTGGTAAGGGTAGGAGTAGGTATAGGTATAGGACAAGTAGTAAAAGTTGATATAGGTGTGATAGTTGTGGATACAATAGGTTCTGAATAAGGGGTGGGAATAATGTCTAAGGTAGGAACATGTAGAGTCATTGATGAGATGAGATATTGATTGACGGTGTTAATAGTGTAAGCATTTGGTAGTTGAGATGTAGAAGGGTGACTTGATTTATCGGTAGTTGATTAGGAAAAGGTTGCTTAATGCACAAGGGGTTGGCTAGGTGAAGCGATGGAGTTGTCCATTTAGATATCCCCCTGATTTATAAGTTGTTGGATACGATATTTGAAGAAACAAAACTTCTCAATGTCGTGACCTTTGACTTGATGATATTTATAATAGTGGCCTTTGTGATACCAAGTGGGCTTGGGTCGCAAGTCGTCCATGGGTTGTATGGGAGGAAGTTGGATGGAGTGTACTACCATCAACTTGTCAAATAATGAACTATAGGATTCCCCCAAGGGGGTGTAGTTAGGAGATGGTCTAAAAATATTTGCGAAGACTCCGTGTGAGAGGGATATGTGGATGGGGATTGAACCAAGATGGTATTAGTGGTAGTTTTAGACTTGTTGCTATGTGTAGTGGGTTTGATGAAATCGGTCTTGGGATTGTTTGATCAAAGCTTGAGTTGGCCTTTTCAAGGGACGAAGTTTCAATTTTACGATCCATGGTGAGGGATTCTTCAATTCTCAAAAATATTGGATTTACAATGTAGAATAAATATGCTTCACACAAGAACGTGAGAAGAGTTTGATGAGTTCATCTTGTGGAAGAGTAAATGACAATTGGCTTATGATGCCATGCCATCAAGTGAAAAAATCTGTGATAGACTCATCATCGAGTTGTTTAATGGCGTATAAGTCATTGATAGTGATTTTATGCATAATATTAATAAAAAAATTTTCTAGGAACAATTACGTGAGATGGGTAAAGGAGAATAAGGAATGTTATGGAATATTATTGTACCAACCAATCCGATCTTTGGACCGGCCAAGGACATAGGGAAGGTGCGAAGCATAAGTTCTTGATCATGTGTGATAAGGTAACATGTATGTTTAAATGTGTGGAGATGTTGTTGGGGATCTTCCTTGTTGTTGAACTTGGTAAACTTGGGAATATCCCAATGAGGAGGGTAAGGTTTGATTGGAACCGATGGATGAATGGGTTCATTACATTTGCTCATAACATAATGTAGCCTTGGGTACCAAGGTAGAGACCTATAGACTATCCAACCTATTTATTAAGGCATGAACAAGATCATTTGATGTGATGATAGGTTGGGATTGGATTGGTTGTGTGGCATCAAAAGTATCTTGATAAGGCGGTTGATAAGTTTGTGGATGTGTGGGTGTTTGGGGGATCATTTCATATATGTCATGGGTTGAGATTAGATAAGTTTTTGCAATGGTTGATGTTGAGAAATAGGGATGTGGTATGATTTTTGGTATTGGGTAGGTTGTTGAGATATATGATGAGTGCAAAATGCGTGTTATGAGACCGAGATTGTTTGATAGGCATACTACCGATAGTAGCGGATGAAATAGAGATAGAGTTGATATAAAGTGATGTGGGTGAAACAGATCCACCAATTGAGTAGATTGATATGATTGAGAAATTTTAGGGGGTCTATGATGTATGAAGTCATATATAGGGCTAGAGGGAGGCCCAATATTTTCTAAAGGAGCCAAAGATGGGGGTGTAGTTGATCTAGAAAGGTTGGATTGATGAGAGATACGAGGATTGGTTTTAAGATAGGGATGATTTTGGATGACATGGTCCTCATGAAGTGAGGCCATGTAGATAAGGGGTTGGGTAACCGAAGGTGTGGTCTCAAATTTAGAATCTTGTTGGGAGAGATCCTTAGAGGAAGGAATGTCATTGGATGGAATGGATTGTTGTGTTACCTAGACTTTAGGAGGGGTAACAATAGACATAAGATAGGGGAATATTTTTTTATATAGTTTGTTAAAAAATAAATCAAGCAACAAGTTTCTTATTAACACGATTAATTAAGAAATGTGAGAAAAAGAAAAGGGAAGATGGATAACAAAGGTACCTAAGGAATAAAAATCTAATGCTATTTCAGGTAGTTATGGCTGGGGAGATTTTAGGAGGCTTCCTGTTGGGTGATGAAATCCCAATCAAACAACCATGTAAGGAGATGTTTTGATGTGTTATTAAGATGCGTGAGTATTAGGTTGTTTGTGACAAGATGTGAGATGCAATAAGTTAAAACCCTACTTAAGCTATGTGAAAAGAAGGATGCATAAAATGAAGTTTCTTTTAAAACCAAATCAAAGTGTGATCTTTTGATGAGGAAACACACATGAAAAGTATGATGCAAAAAAGATAAAACAAGGAAAAAGAGAAACCTAGATAAATCCTTTCCTTTTTATCTCAAACTTTAGTGAAGAGCGGTCCAACAACCGAACCAACATGAGTAAGCAAGAAACATGGCCTCATGCTGCAGTGTTAGTAGAAGATAGAAGAAACAAAAATATAAAAGAAAGGGATCACCTAAAGGGTGGTCCCACCAGGTGTGCCAAGAATTTTGTTGTAGTTTTCTTGTTTGATTCAAATTAATGAGTTAACTACTAAAGAAAGTACACAACTCAAAACATGGAGGGTTTAAGGTACCTTGAATGCGATGTGATGGATACAGTACAAAGTGAATGATGGATCCTCACTATAGCTGATAACCTACAAATAAGATAAATTGAAATGAGGTTGATTATATAGATTTACGCAGGGGTTTCTGAGCAATACCGCTCCAAGAAGCTTTTGGATTCCTTTTATGGATGTCAACCCCATTGTTTAAAAATAATGAAATAAAGTAAGTACTATAGATAACATGTAGAGACAATAACAATATTGAATCTAGAAAATTATTGAAACTAATTTAAAGATGATTTGATTGAAATAATTATAAATTAAAGGTTACCCGGCTTGGGCCAATGATGACCCAAACTTTGCATATGCGGTCGACGCCAACTAGATCAGATGAAAGGAACCTAGAATAAACCTGCAATCTCTTATGTGGCTAGATCTAGATTTAGAAGATGGGTCGGTCGACGCCAATTGATTGGGTTGAAGTCAATTGGGAATGGGTCGATGCTGATTGGACTGGTCGACACCGATCGCACCAGTGTCTACGTTGATCGGATCCGGGTTATGCCAACTAGATCTAGGTCTATCTTTGACCGGATTTAGTCTGGGTAAGGCCAAGGATGGATGGATGAAAAAGGTGACCTGCAAGAAAATAGACTAGAAAAGAAGGTTGCTGGAGAAGATCTGAGTGTTACTAAAGATGATATAAATCTGCAAAAGATTAGACGTGATAAATACAAAGATAATCTAATAAAAATATGAATAAAGCAACACAAAGATACCGATAAGTCTCATGAATGATGATCGTGAGTGATGAAAGCATGTTGAAATGATGTCCGAGAGATCTATAATTGTTAGAGGAATGTTTAGGCAAGAGAGAAAGCTCACAGGTTGCAGGAGGTCGATGTTCACATGTATTTAATGGGGAATAGAAGTAAATCACATAGCTTTATAGGGCCAATGACCACCGGGATAGTTCGCTTCGATCACGGGAAAGTTTCCTATGTTAGGAAATAAGAGATAAAATATGCGGAATAATCCCTTACGTAATCACAACAAGAGAAACTAATATGCGTAAAATATTACAGATCTCAAATAAAAGTGTAGAATAAATAACACAACACAGAGAGACAAGATTTAACGTGGTTCACCCAATTTGGGCTACATCCACCAAGAATCACTTGCTCAGATTTTATTACAAGCCTCCACTCTCTCAATACAATACCCAAATCCGCTTGGAGCTATGCTCAACAAACTCTCTGAAATTCACACCCGAATTCAAAACACATCTGCAATACATTTACTTGTACATCTATCATATGCATAAGACCATATAAATAGACAACTGCTTAAGTAGTTTGATACAAAACCGTGGGTATCAAAACAATGGGCAAAAGACCGAAAAAACCATGGGCCCAAAACAGCCCATAACGGTTACCCATTACCCATGGGTTAATAAACCATCCATGAAAATTTTCTTGGGGGCTTTGCCCCGAACCCCCCCGACCCGCTCACCGGCGAGCGGACCGCCATAAAAATATCTGAGTGTAACACATAGAAGGTGTACCACATTCTAACATGCAAATAGGCTCCACAAACATAACAATCTCCCACTGAGACCGATTTGCACCGAGAAAGCTTCTCAACCCTTCACCGTCATCTCATGCGAAGGCCAACCAAAGCTAAACATAGCTTTAGTTTATCCTTGTGACCACCTTGGTCATCATGTCTGTCAGGATTCTGACTGGTATGAATCTTCTCCAACTTCAACTTATCTTCCTCCAAAGTTGTCCTGATGAAGTGATATCTCAACTGTATATGCTTCGTCCTGGAGTGGAAAATAAAGTTCTTAGCTAGGTGTATAGCACTCTGACTATCACTATATAGCTTACATTCCTCCTACTTATGCCCCAACTCCTCAAGCAATTGTTGTAGCCAAATCATCTCTTTGTTTTCCTCTGTGGCAAAGAACATACTCACCTCCGTGGGTTGAAAAAGCCACCACTTCTGTAGTCGTGAAATCCAGCTCACTGCTATCCCACCTACAGTGTAAATATAACCTATTGTGCTCCTCCTGTTGTCTACATCTCCAGCCATGTCTGAATCTACATAACCACGTAAAGTGGTGTCTGATCCACTGTAGCACAAAATTGTCCCCATGGTCCCTCTCAAATACCGAAGGATCCACTTTACTACTTGCCAATGCTCTTTACTTGGATCACTCATAAATCTACTCACAGCTCCCACTGCATGGGCAATATCAGGCCTAGTGCACACCATAGCATACATCAAACTGCCAACTACTGATGAGTAAGGTACCTTTGACATCTGGTTTCTTTCCTGCTCTGTCTTGGGACACTGCTCCTTTGATAACTTGAAGTGGCCTGCCAAAGGAGTCCCAACCGGTTTAGCATCCTGCATCCTCCAATACCTTAATGTACTCTTCCTGAGATAAAGTCAGCTTCCGTTCCTTCCTATCCCGAGATATCCTCATACCAAGGATTTGTTTGGCTGCACCCAAATCCTTCATAGCAAAGGATTCACTTAGCTGCTTCTTGAGTACTTTTATTTCCTGCATGTTTTTACCTGCAACCAACATGTCATCAACATACAAACATAGGATAATATAACTTCCATCCTCAAATTTCTTTGTATACACACAATGGTCAGAATGGCATCTGATATAACCTTGCTCCATCATGAAGCTATCAAACTTCTTATACCATTGACGTGGAGCTTGTTTCAGGCCATACAAGCTTTTCTTCAGTTTGCAAACCATCTCCTCTTTACCTTTGACCTCATAGCCCTCTGGTTGCTGCATATATAGTTCCTCCTCCAAATCACCATGGAGAAATGCAGTCTTTACATCAAGCTGTTCTAAGTGCAAGTCTTCTACTGTAACTATTCCTAGAACAGTTCTAATAGAATTCATTTTTACTATAGGATAAAAAATCTCATCAAAATCTATACCTTGTTTCTATGCAAACCCCTTGACCACCAACCGGGCCTTCTATCTTTTCTTTCCTCCTTCTTTGTCTTTGACTCTGAACACCCACTTATTCTGTAATGCTCTTTTGCCTTCGAGTAGCTTCACCAAATCCCATGTCTGGTTCTCCATGAGAGCCTGATGCTCCTCATTCATGGCTTGCTCCCACTTCTTCCTGGCATCTACTTGCATTGCTTCATCAAATCTCTCTAGCTCTCCACTATCAGTGAGTAATAAATAATAAAGAGAAGGAGAAAAATGTTCAGGTTCTCTTCTTACCCTAGAAGACCTCCTCAATATAGGAGTTTGGGGTTCTGTTGAGGGGGTTCTTGAATTGATTCATATGTCACTTTCCCATCCGGAAGATCCTCTACCACTGCATATTCTTTCTTGGATTCTTCCCTATTTTCCTGTAATTCTCTGCTTATACATGACTTTCTCATTAAAGACCACATCCCTAGATCAAATGATTTTCTTGTCCTTAATACTCCAACATTTATATCCAAAGTCATCACCACCATAACCAATGAAAGTACATTTTTCTGATTTAGCCTCTAGCTTGGTCCTATCATCCTTGTCTATATGAACAAACACCTCACATCCAAAGACTCTAAGAAATGAATAATCAACTTTCTTACCATACCAAGCCTCCTCAGGTATGCCTCCATCCAAGGCACTTGAGGGTCCTCTATTTATCAAGTACACCACTGTGCTCATTGCTTCTGCCCAAAAAGAAAGAGGCAGTCCTGCATGTAATCTCATGCTCCTAGCATGTTCCATTATTGTTTTGTTTGTCATTTCGATACCCCATTTTTCTCGCGGAGTTCCTGGAACCATCTTTTGCCTATGGATTCCATTCTTATAACAATAATCATTAAATTCATTGCTACAATACTCCCCTCCATTATCTGACCTGAGACATTTTAGCTTAAGACTGTTTCATTCTCTACCAAGGCTTTCCATTTAACAAAAGTGTCAAATACATCAGATTTGTTTCTAATACAATAAATCCAAACTTTCCTTGTTGCATCATCAATAAAAGTAACATAATAACTTGAACCCCCAAGAGATGATACCTGAGCCGACCCCCACACATCAAAATGCACCAGCTCTAACTTACTCTCTTTCTTTGTAGGTCCAACCTTGAGAAACCTTACTCGCTTCTGTTTCCCATATATGCAGTCCTCATAGAACTCCAAACCTATTTCTGTATATCCAGGAAAATTCTTCTTTATGATGTCCATGCCCTTATGGCTCATATGACCGAGCCTATAGTGCCATAATGTTGTATCTGCATCTTAAGCCACAAGATTACAATCATTAGTACTATCAGTGGTTAAATACAAGGTTCTAACCTTCTTACCTCTTGCCACCACAAGAGCACCTTTAGTAACCTTCCAAGAGTTAGTCAAATATCACAGTACAACCATCACTTCTCAATTGCCCCGCCAATATCAAATTTCTCCTTAATGTAGGCACATGTCTGACATCCTTCAATAGCCATGTATTCCCATTCTACATCTTAACTTGAACAAAACCTTTTCCAACTATACTGCAAGGCTCATCATCACCAAGAAAAACATGCCCAAAATCCCCTTGAACATAATCAATAAAATAATACCTATGTGGAGTAGCATGAAAAGAAGCCCCTGAATCTAAAACCCAAGATTTAGTAATATTATGCAAAGAAAGAATCAAAGCATCCTAACATACATTACCCGATGCCACATTTGCCTCCTTGTTTTCTTCTTGTTGTTTCTTCTTATCCTAAAGCTCCCAACAGTCCTTCTTTGCATGCCCAGGCTTTCCACAATTCTAGCATACAATCTTGTTCTTGGATTTTGACCTTGCCCGATCTTTTGATTTTCCACGGTTTCCTCTATTCTTTTGTCTCCCTCTAGTTTCCACTGTCAAAGCATTCCCTGAAGTAGAAGATTCCCTGAGCTTTTTCTTCACATTTCCTCGCTTAGAATCACCCCTACAACATCCTCAAACTTCAACTTCGAGTTAGCTGGAACCGAGTTACTTACCGCCATTACCAGGCTATTCCAACTCTCAGGTAAAGAGCACAAAATTAATAAATCCCTAACTTCTTCATCAAATTCTATTGTAACCGAAGCTAGCATATTCACAACCATATTGAAATCATTTAAATGATCTGCTATTGAACTATTCTCAGACATCTTCATATTAAACAACTTTTTCATTAAAAATATCTTGTTAGAGGCAGAGGGTTTTTCATATAACTTCCCTAATGCATCCATTAGATATTTTGTAGTCTTTTCCTTTGAAACATTAAATAATACCGAAGATGCAAGACACAGCCGGATTGTCCCAAGTGCCTTCCTATCTAGCAAATCCCATTCCGCATCTGTCATACTCAAGGGTTTGTTCACCTTCTCAGACAATGGAGTATAAAGATCCTTCTGATAAAGGTAATCTTCCATCTGCATCTTCTAAAGATTGAAATTTTGCCCGTTGAATTTATCAACCCTAGATCTTCCTTCATCTGCCATAGCTCCTACTCAAGCTAAAAACTTTCCCTACGATTCAACACTTCAAAGAAACCAAACCAGCTCGATACCAATTGTTAGGAAATAAGAGGTAAAATATGCTTTGAATAATCCCTTGAATCGCAACAAGAGAAACTAATATGCGAAAATATTACAGATCTCAAATAAAAGTGTAGAATAAATAACACAACACAGAGAGACAAGATTAATGTGGTTCACCCAATTTGGGCTACGTCCACCAAGAATCACTTGCTCGATTTTATTACAAGCCTCCACTCTCTCAATACAACACCCAAATCCATTTGGAGCTATGCTCAACAAACTCTATATAATTCACACCCGAATTCAAAACACATCTGCAATACATTTACTTGTACATCTATCATATGCATAATACCATATAAATAGACAATCAAGGTTAAGCAGTTTGATACAAAACCGTGGGTATCAAAACAATGAGCAAAAACCGAAAAAACCATGGGCCCAAACAACCCATAACGGCTACCCATTACCCATGGGTTAATAAACCACCCATGAAAATTTTCTTGGGGCTTTACCCCGAACCCCCGACCCGCTCACCCGGCGAGCGGGACCACCGTAAAAATAATCGAGTGTAACACATAGAAGGTGTACCACATTCTAACATGCAAATAGTCTCCACAAACATAACACCCTAATGGGAATATTTTCCTATTTTTTGGCGTGATTTATTATTTTTAGGATTTGGCCAAATGCTTTAAAGCATTAGGTGGGAAGGGGTTGTTTAGGGATGAGGTGTAGGTGAGTTGGTAGTGGAGATAGGTTGGAAAAGAGCACAAAAATTATAGGTGTAAATTTATAATGAAAGCATTCCAAAATGGAAAGTTAGTTAGGGCATGATTAATTAATTAATTGATGTTGATTAAATATGACTTAAAGGTGATGGGAATTTAATTAATTAATATTGTGGATTAATTAAATTTAATGAGGGAATTTGATTAAATAAGGGATATGATTAACTAAATATGCACACGTAGGTGATCAAGGGGTAGATCCCAAATTTAGGTGTCTATATGGATCAAGTCATGGGCTCAAACATGTTTTATTATACCTCTATCAACTATCCATGCTCAAATTGTTCTTCAGCACCATGCCTTTTCATCATCAACCCTTCAACCTAACTTGACTAGTTTTGGATATTTTAGGCCTTAAGTGGTAGGCCAACTTGGTTGAATTGTTTCACCAAATTTATGTAAAGAAAATACCTGAAAATTTTGATGGAAACTTGGTGCATCTCCCAATATTTCTCCCATAGTTTGAATTTCACCATGTAACATCCATCACATAACTGTACCATCAATTTTCTTCAAAACAAGCAAATTGTTGTACCTTACCAGCTGACTTGGAGAATGAGACCACCACCAAAATGAAGTAGGAGGAGTTCTATACAAGCCAAAATCATCAACTTAGCTCACACAAGTCATTTTGTGCCTAAAACTTTCACATTTTTCGTATCACTCTAAAGGGAGGGTTTTAGGAGGGTTTATAACCCACTTAGGTTCTTAAGCATCATTCATAAACCATGGGACATAATTTTAGCTCATTCCAATTGCAAAATTTTATAGAATTCATGCAATAAATTTGATGAATAGCTTAGGTCATCGTGAAAAATTTTAACGTACCAATGAGCAACTCAAACTCAACCCTCAAGCTGAAATGGCCATTTCAAGAGCTCGATTGGACTTAAACTCATTTTTCTTGCTTCTCTTTTTGACTCTTGACTTGAAATTTTGTCCACAACACTAGGAAAACCTCCTTCACATGTTCCAAGGCTCATTTATCTCTACACTTGTCTCAAGCTCATCATCCACCATGACTTGTCCATGCATACGTAGCTTTTTCTTAAGAATATGCCTCCAAAAGACCTCAATCATGCCACTAACAGCTGAATTTGGACATGTGGCACCTTTCACATCATCTCTACACTATCATCATAAACAATTCATGCTTACACTACCATGTTATTTCTTACTATTCTCCATTCTCCAAGCCATGCTTGTACTAGGTCTTATAATTAGGCCTAGTTGGGCTTGTTTCATCTCATGTTTCATGAACTTGCCTTGTTCTTCATCATGGACCTGTCTTAACACACCCTCTTCATGTTATCCATGCCTTGACCATGCTTATCTATCTGTCTCATTCCTTCATTCCATCATACCAAGTCATCCTACTGAATAGGCCTACTAGACTAAGCTAATATCACTACTTTCACCCTTGAATAAAGCAACATATTGTTTATCCATGACATCATCATTCCAAGCATACTCTAGACCTCATACACCTTTGTCATTAATGAGTATACACATTTTCATTAATGACAACACTAACTCACTCACATGCCAACAAAATCCCCTTTTGGGAAATCCACCTAGTTCTTCTCCCCATTTTTACATTAATGAGAAAGTGCATGCCTGTATCTCATGTTCTTATTCTTCATTAACTTATTGGGACCCTTTCTTGGGTTGAAATATCAACCAAACTCATCACTCAAGCTCACAAACTTGTTTCTCATTTCTTGGCTCTATTTTTGTCTTCATTATTGCACTAATACACCGTAACTCCCCTGGTCCGATGCACATTCACATTCCAACAATCATTCTAAGCATGATATATTCTAAACCATCACTATTACCTTCTTAATCTATCTCAGCTTGATGACTTTATCCCATACCTAAATTTTGCAAGAAGTGGACTATTTACATTTTTAGCTCCTAGTTCCCTAAATCATCCTTTTAGTACATTTTTTTTTATCAAAATGCTATAAAGAGTCATTTATTACATGATACTTTGCTTTATGAATCACCCCGGAGAATACTATCCTCCTCTAACTACTTAAGTAAAAATAAGCCTTCATGTCTAGATTATGTACCATGGAGAAGGGTCAACACTAGTACCTCTATCCCGAGATGACTTCTTAATGTTTTTCAATGTTCTTTCTATGTTATTTCACATGTTTTAGCTCATGACAAGCAAGCTCCCCTGCAATTGTGCTTACTTGACAACCTTTATTCTGCTTTTACAAGGTCTTTTTGATACATAACACTCCCGAATAAAGATAAACTTCATCTCTCCCTACATCAAGAGTTCTTCTCGGACATGTTGGTCACTATTTTAGATCTCTAACAATCTATAGTACCCTATTCTAGTGCAATAACTCCTTATACCAATTTTTCTACACACTTGGCTTCTCTTCTCAAAGGTAATGGGCATTCTAGCTCCCCTTACTCTTATGTATTTATACAGATCATCACATAGCTTCATGTACAAGTTGTAAATGTACCTATTTTCCTTACAAATATGATATTACTTCATGAAAGAATTCAAAATACATACCTTGGTTTTTAAGTCTTTTCAAAGTTTCATTAGATGCAAGTCAAGATTCAAATAATTGTTTTTAGATCATTTTAGCCTCACATGCTTGTCTGACATGCCACATTCTTATCTAAGGCAATAACACGATCTTGATACCTTAGTCATCTTCAAATTTTATTTTCAAAAATCCTACAAGTCTTTATCAATCTTAAATCACTCACACACACCTTCTTTAATAATGCAATCACCCTTTACATTCATATACCTTCAACAAGTTACTAGCACACAAAAGTGTTCATACACCTTAGTTCACTATTTTGGAGATATTGTTCTAGATTTTAGTTTAGCTTGTAATTTAGATTTTTATTCTTCAAGTATTATTTCACCCTAACAACACCTTATTCTTTCTCTCATGACCTCAAGAAATACATAATCACCTATCAAGAGGAACCAACTTCATGAAACTGTGGGTATCACTCACCATATTCTTTGTCTCTTTTACTAGCCTTCTATAGTTCATCACCAACATAGTCAATAGCCATGAATTTTAGTAGTCCTCTACCCCTGAAAATTGTTGAACCTGTCACATAAGACCATTCCAACATAGTAATAATATTTTAAGTGGTTAGAAACAAGTCTTAACTAAAATAACCTCAAGACTATCCTTATAATCTCTCAAAGATGGAATAGTTTCTCCATTAATGAAATGTAGGATATAAGGCCAATAACAAATTCCTAACACCTTTGATATCTTTATTTCATTGTCTCTGACTTGCTTACAAAGTCTCTTAGCTTAACTCTTCACTAAACTTTTCCTATTCCACTTTTAGCAAATTTGCTTCTTTACCCTTAAGACAAGGTCCTTCCTTCAATTAGGATTTTCACATTTCCTAATGCACTCAAATGAAATTATAGGATTAATTAGTTTTCATTGGAACATCTATTCATGTGCTCAAAGTTTCAAATGCTAACTCATTCCACAATTCTCTAAACTTCTCTTTTTGTGATTTTGACACTTAACCTTCAACCAGTCTCCTTATAAGCTTCATCATACATAGATTCCCATTTAGGAAGTTTTAAGATGTATTCTTAGAATTTTTAGTCATTCATTAATTTATTTCACCTTCTCTTGAAATTTCACTGATCAACTCCAAGAATTATATATACTTCCTATACAAATTCACCCCTTAAACTAACCTTAAGACTGAGTTTCAGGACCAAGTACCAAACTGTCATAAAAATAAAGAATTACAACATTTGGTTTATAAAATTTCTTCTATAATCTCCTTATAGACTCCTTAAAGATGATATCTTGAGAAAATTGGAGCAAAACACTTTATTTTTGGTTTCCAATTTATAAACCCTAGCTCAGACTATGTAAACCCTCTCCATGAGCCCTCGAAGGGTTATTTTATTATATCTTTTCTATAACTTTGATTTAACTTACAAAATATTGAGCCTAGGATTGTATGGAAATTATGAGAAGTTTTCTCTTACCAAAGGTTTTGGTAAACACATAGGATCCCTCCTTCATGCATATCTACATTGTCCCGACTATAACATTTCACTATTTGTGCACACAGTCCACAACTTTCTAAGCTTCACCCGCTTAAGAAATCACTCACAAAATTTTAAGAAATTTCCTTTTATGATACTAGGTATTATTTACTCAAGAGGTTATAGGAATGTATTTCACTAACTATAAAGTACAACATTTATTGATCATACGCAGCTTTCTACTTTCTTGCATGTAAAAATCGGTGGTATGCACAATCATAACATAGTTATAACAACCTGGTAAATAGCTTCGTATGATACTTATAATGAATTAGATGGTCCTTCTTCTAATCTTGGCAAGTAAATAATAGATATCCAAAAATATTTGCACTAAAGCACTCTTTTCAATACCTTACTATCCATGTGCTCACAGTTATGACTATTATCCTTGTAAGGAAAATTTCTTACACTAAACCTCCTTCATACTACCTTAACACTCATTGATTACCCTCATCAATCTACAAAGTTCGTGATTACCCTATTTTACTTTATATGCAAGAATGTATGCATTATTACAATAAAATACTTCTTCTCTAATTCTAAAAACATGGTGATCTGTCTAAGTAAAGTTTTGTTTGATTTGCATATATATCAAAATTTTGTGTTATGTCCTCAACTTCCATTACTGTAATTAGAATCAAAATCATGCATTTAAGGTTTCAACAAACCAACTCGGGGTTTTAGATACTAGCATATACTAGAGAACATTCTTGAGACTATTCTCTCACCTTATCACCGATCTAAGTCGGTTTTATTGACTCATTCAAGTTGTACTTCTTTCCATTCCCGTAGTTACAATCCACCATACCTATGGTGAGAATCAAATACATAACTAAGATTCAATCACAACTTCCGATTATAATATCAAAATAAACATAAAATTACAGTCTTGTTTTCAAAGAAGATCTTGAACTATTGAAATCCTTGGCTATACAAGCTTCTTGGGCCCTTCCTTGGCTCCTCCAAATGTACCACCTTTACAAATTATTCTCTCCAAAACCTCTCTCCCTCATTTTCTTGAATTCCCCTTCTTTAGAAACAAAATAATTAGTTTTTCCAACCTCCCAACTAGGGTTTATGATGACTTGAGGTCAACACCACTCAAGTTAGAGGTAAATGTACCTTTTACACACCTTATAAGGTCTTAAATGACCTATTAAAAACATTGAAAACCATTTTATTTACTTAGATCCCTTTATACCAACTTTAGCAATTTCAAATTTTCAAATGTTGAATTTGGAGGGAAAACCTATATCTTCAAATTTACAATGAAGAAGAGGTCCATGAGGACTCAAAACACCCAAAGACACCTAAATGACCTCCTAAAACCTATGAAAAGCCAAAAACCTTGGTTAATTTTAAATATCTTTGATGCTCTTGCATCATTCCAACCTTATCTTTCCATTATAGACAAACATATCCTACTTTACTTGTTAATGGCATAACTAAAGACCTCAAGAATCCTTACATAGTCTTACAATCACATTCATCAATTGAGAAACTCACTTTTTGAACTTGACAGCTTATGAAAAGCCTTCAAGATTCTTTATATTACTTCCATTGATCATAACCAACCTTGATCCACTTAATACTTGAAATTGGGATTATGACACTACCTATGACATTAGGCATCTCAAAAACATGCTTGGGAAACCTCATTTATTCTTACAACACTATTTATTCATTGTCCATTTTCTTAAGTATAGTTTGTAGACCCCGAACACTCCATGAAACATCTTGAAAGGATTATAAATGGTCAAATATAACACTTTGGACATCTCATAACTACTAGTCACCTTAGTGGCATCAACCCTTACCTAATATCTCATCTCCTTGACACATTATTACCGAACAAAGCACACTTTGACATATTTCTTGTAGGTTTAATATTATTGACAATTTGGTCTTCTCATGATAGATCTCATACACAGTTTAGACTTATTTGACCTTTCACAAGATTGTTATCACATTGAAAGTTTCCTACAAACTTGGGAGGTATGATTCAAGATAGATTTAATAGAGACAAGCTTGAGGGTTTAACACTCAGACCAAAATTGATAAGATAACTTTAAGATATAACCATGAACTCCAAGTAGTTACACATATGAACAATTTTTGACCATATTTTTGACTTGTAATAACATGAAAAAGCATTATTATTAGGTTTCATTCATACTCATATTGGGAGCACCTCTAAATTCTTCGTGAATAGATATAAGACGGTAAATGATACAACTATACCTCACGAATGCTTGAAATTTCATGTATAGAATTACAGAAACTCAAAGCTCTTTTAATGAAATCACGACTTCATCATCATTCATTCTTTCACTAATGGACTTGAAAACCAATCACTATCTGATTGATATTTACTTTACCTTTCACAAAAATTTGACTGCATACTTTTCTTCTTCATAGGACATGATGGAATTTGATGTCTCAATGATCATAGAACATTCCTTGAGTAGACTCAACCTTGTTTGCTGAACCTCTCGAGATAATTTATTTTCGTTTATTGATGAACTATACCAACACCTTATAGAGCATATTGCAATCTCATACATCTCTAATTAGAATGTGACTTGATACTTGTTTCATAAAATGTCACCAAAACATTTCTTCTTGAAGACTACTAAAACCCTTGTAGAATATTAACAAGCACTTACATACACTTCTCAAGGATAGGACACTCGTTAAGACTTAGATATACCTGATGCAAACCTTGAAAAAACTTGTTCACTTCTTTCATGATTCAATACTTGAAGACTAGGAAATATATTATCGAAAACTATTATGACACACTTGGTCGTGGATAGATGGACTAAATGAGGACAAACCTAACAAACCATACAAGGACATGGTCTCAAGACACTTGTTCATAACCTTACATTATTTGAAATACTTCTCACAACTTCTATGTAGACTACAAATGATAGCTCTTCTAATCAAACCAGTTAGGACATTTATATGAGTGATAAAATGCGAGACACACTTCGAGACTTATCTTTGGAAATATTAACTAGGTATGGAAACACAAATATAATGAATGAAAATGCACACTTTCCTTTTCTTGGACACTCAAGCAAGAAATCCAAATACCTTATATAGACTAAACATGCACAAGGACCTTATGAGGGGACTAAACAACATACCTTTTGACTCTTCACACACTTGCAACATTTTGAAGACTTTGATCAAAACCAACTGATAGTAATGGAATTTCAAGTACACATCATGCTTCATAAAATGGTAGATGCATTCTAGAAGCCTAGAGAAGACACAACATACTTATTTGACCACTAGAATAGCATATAGTCACCATAAGATCTCAAATACTCTATCTTCTTTCTCTCTACCTTTGAGATCTTATCATTATTATTAGATGCCCCTTTAGGTGTGATAATTTAATCTCCTATGTATTCATCTTCTGATTGAAGACCTGTCAAGCACACATGATAGATGTCATTCACTTGCTCTCTCTTGGTTATGGCTAAATGTTTTTAATGAATGATACTAGGATTGTCCTCTACCTTCTTAGTTTTATCAACACTTTTTGATGTCTTACTTAAGCTAGTATCTCCTTTGACTGTCTTTGATTTCTTATACTTTCTACCATCTCCACATGTTGTCTTCTTATCATAATTTTCCTCTTTAGAACTAGATCAGCTCCCTTGACCTTGTTCTTGTGCTCAACATCATTATTTTCAGTGAATATCTCATACCCGATCGACTTAGACTCAATTCTAGGATTTTTCTTCATTTTGAATACTTTCTTAACTTTCTCTTTGAAATATTGACTCCTACTACTGTATATAGGAGACTCATTTTGATAAAAATGCTTTGAAAAATGTCCAAGTCCATGAAAATTATAACATATAACCCCATTCTTGCTTCTATATTGATGTAAATTAGGATTCCAACCATAATTAGTAGCCTTATGACCATAACACTTCCTAGAAACATGTCCAACCTTATTGCAATTATAAAACACAATAGAATTCTTACCTCTAGGTACTTAATTTCTCTAAATTTGACTATATTTTTCATAAAGGTAGTACTTGGTAGTGTGTCCTCTTTCTTGACAATTAAAACAAGTGATATTCCTTGATTTCTCATCTTTGCAATCTCTACATGGATGGTCATATTTGAAAAAATTCCTACACTCCTTAGCTCTATGTCTAAAATCATTACAATTATAGAAATAGCCATTGAAATATCTTTCATACCTTGATGCATTAGGTTTCCTGATTGATTTATACCTTCTTGAATTTGTCTCCTTGGCATCCTTCATGTTTACTTGTCTACTTGGACCAGCCTTGTCATCTTCACACTTCTTCATGTGCTTTCCTTTGAAACCTAAATATGTCTTGTCACTTGCTGCTCTTTGACTCTCTAAAATTTCATCAAGGACTTCAAATCTCTTTTCCAAATTTCCATACATCTTCAAATTTTTATTTACTTATTCTAGTTCAGCTTTCAAGGATCTAAATTCTTATTCATAATTGAGGTAAGCATATTCCTTGTATTTCAAGGATTTTGACACACTCTCAACATGATATTCTATCTCTTTGATGGCTTGACCATGTTAAAATTCAATACACTTGATTTTCTATTTAAATCCATGAATTAGGGACTCAACTATCTCAAAATTCATTTTAAGAACCTCTTCAGACAATCTACACATGCTTTTGCTTCAAGTATCTCCTCCAAGCTATGAAAATTGTTCCAATAGGACTTAGCTTTGATACCAATTGTTGGAAAACACAAGCATTGAAAGGGGAGGGGTGAATCAATGCTTCTCAAAACTTTTAAAACACTTCTAAAACTCACCAAGTTATTCAATTGCAATCAACATTTACCATGAAGGAACAATGACTTTCAAACATAATAAAGTAATGAGCAAGAACACATGAACACAATGTTTAATATGGGAAACCCTTAAATGGGGAAAACCCATTGAAGTAAATGCACTATGATGGATGATTGTCCTATAAATATTATAAGTTTCAATTTGTTGAGCATCCACTCAACTTTAAGCATGAACTCCAATTTCTAATCCAAACACCTACTTGACAAATTTTGCAAGCTCCTACTTGCATGGAAGCAACGACACCCAATTTTGTAAAGAACCTACTTAGTCTTCACAAGTTTTTTATCACCTTCATCCAACCTAGTTTCTTGAATCAAAAAATTGGTGATCTCTTATTCAGCCCCTCTATCTCCATCTTCCTTCATCCACACACCTTGATTCACCTAACTTGTCTTCACTTCATATTATTGCAAGTACATTATTCAAATCCTATTTCACACATATATTTTTCCCTCATTCATACATGAATAAAATCATATTTCTCCACTCTCAATTCATGTTTCTCATCAGCTCATGCTACTCTTAATGTAATATACAAAACATCCTTGACCTTACATACACAAGGATGAACTTCTTTTTTCATTAGCTCATACTTATACAAAGTTTAGTCATAAAAATCTATTTTTCATACACATTTTGGAATACATATACATGGGTTTTACATAGTCTCACACCTCTTAAACTTCAACTCCTAACCACTTCACATTCCAACTTCCTCAACTCATACAAAGGACTTAGATGTCATCATACAAAAATGACCACAATGTAATCATTGCATATGTAGAGTGCCGTTAAAAGTAATGGCATTTATTAGGAATTTCATGACACCTATAAAACTTGTGAAGGATTAGAAAACATCCTTGAGCTTGCTGCACCTCTGAAACAACTGAAAACATTCCACTTTTAGTCGACATCTGCACTTTCAGAATCGTGTCATATTCTTCTTGTCTTCTTCCCAACGTATATTACCTTGTCTATTTGATAATATAACTCATGCCAAGTATTATTATGAAGTATAAAAATTACAAAGGACTTATCCTTTCTCTCTAAACTTTAACAAGCTTCACAACTCGCAATTTCATCTTTAAGACTCCATTAGAGCTCATATGCACAAGTAGGTCTATGTACTTCAAAACCACTCTTCATCTTGAGTGCAAGAAACACACTTCCAACTCATTTCATGAAATTAAAGCAGGAGGAGAGACACTTCAACATGTCTATAACATCACCATATACTTGGAATGTTGTAGGTCAGGTCACAACACTTCATTTCATATCTTCTTCTCACATGGGTTTACACATAGTCATGATAGCTCAAGAACCAACAACAAGATTGATTCACCAAAAAAATGTATGAACTATAAAAATTATTGATTCTTGGAGAATTTGTTTAGGGACCTCTAGTTAAACTTAAAAAACTTGGAGAAACTCAAGCATCTTCATTTTCACCAAGAACCACGATTAAGGACAAGGTCCTAATGTCTTGGCAAACTTAGAAAAAAATCCTCAAAAATGAGTTGGTTCACTTATCAAATCACCCGATCATGGATCGTATGGAAAATTTATAGAAATAAAAAATCCTTGGGAATCTCATCAGGTCTATAGAATTAATCATTTCAAAATTTATATCATGAATAAGCTTGCATTTTGAGACTACTCAAACAGGGTTTTAGTCCACAAAAACCAATCTTGTTTAAGGTTTCTTCTAACACTCTGAAACACACTTTCATGAATTTTTTTTTTGTAATACTTCATTTAACACCTCTAATAAATCTTCAATCACTTACTTTCAAGGTTTATGTGGAGAAAATCACATTTTCTCTTCCATTCCTCACACCTTATTGATTGTCCTAATGAGGTAGTTTACACCATTTGACCATAGACACTAAAACACCTTACCAGATCAAGTCAAGAGCTAAAATATATTTTATTATATCTCTATAAACTATCCATGCTCAAATTTTTCTTAAACACCATGCCTTTTCATCATTAACCCTTCAAACCAACTTGACTAGTTTTCACTCTTCTAGCTCTTAAGCGGTAGACCATCTTGGTTGACATGTTTCAAAAAATTTATGAAAAGAACCTACCTAAAAATTATCATGGAAACTTGGGAATATCCCATGCTCGCTCACATAGTTTTCATTTCATTGTGTAACCTCCATCACATGACCATACCATCAATTTTATTCAAAACAAGCATATTGTTGTACCTTACCAAATGACACGAGAATGATACCACCACCAAAATGAAGTAGGAGGAGTCCTCTACAAGCCCAAATCATAAAATTGTTGGAAGAAAAATGGATTGATTAGGAGTAGGGTGAATCATTCCTACAAAAACTATTTTCATTTACCATTCATAATTTATTATCATTTATACATCCATGAACCATATGTGTGATTACTTGAAACATAGAAACAACCATTCACAAGAGGAAGATCAAGAGAGTAAGAAATAACACTAAATATTAGTGGGAAAACATAAAGGGGAATAAAAACTAGTGAAAATCTTCTTATATTACACAAAGCAAAGAGATTTAGTGAAGTACCAACTTCACAAGGAGTACCAAACCCTAGTTTAACAGAACACCAACCCTATAAAGAGCACCAACCCCTAATTTAGTGAAGCACCCACTAAAAAGGAGGATGAAACCTCAAATATTACTAAACACCAACTCATCCACCTAATTATGACGATCTCTAATTTTTTTCTTCCAAAACTAATGGATATCTCTAATTCAACTCACACAATCTTATTTAAACCCTCATTATTCTATCTCGCTCTATCTTCTTACTCTTTAACTTGTATTAGCTCTAAAATATTTCAAAAATGATATCAAACCTTCATAAAACTATAACACATCTGATAATACTTCAAAACATGCCCTCATACCTGTAATTCACTCTCTCCTAGGTCACACTTTTCACCCATGTAAGACTAGCTCAAAAAATGAGCTCAAACTTCACTTTTATATGCTTATCTCCCTTATAACTCAAGAGAGGTAGGTCATAAACATTTTTCATGAACAATAAAACTTCATAAAATTCAAATAAAATCATTACAATGGTCACATATGACCCATATAGGTCGGCCATGCCCAAAACCACTCATCTTGCACCAAAATGCCTCAAAACCCCATCACTAGGATGAGAAAATCCACTCATACCAAAAACATGATTAGTAAAGCTCCTAAATTCACTAAAAATGAATAATATAGCATAAAAATATCACACATGGTCACATATTTTCTTGGACTAATCAAATATTTCATTAAATGGGTTCACTTGCTCATATCCTTCTCAATACAATTATTTCCAACACCTTGTCTTTACCTTTGGGCCTCAAGACCACTAAATATGAACTAAAATATATAATTTAAACACTATATGGAAACCTCAGGACCTGTAGAGTGTAATCATTCATGATAGACATCATGAAACATCCATATGCTCAAACCACAACTACTTTCCTCTTCACCAAAATAAGCTGCCTAAAAACCAATTTTGCAAACTCAGCTGATTAACACCCTCTATGTGAATTTAAAGACCTCAAAATGCCTTAAATAGGAACAATTTTCATCCTTATTCACTCTTCAGGTGATAGAAAGCATGAACCAATCCATTTCATGCCTCAAACAACTCAATCTCGCAACTTTAACAAAATTGTCCTCGAAATCCAACATACCTTCTTATTCGAAGTTGATCCGAAAGAGCCATAAAATAAAATAACCAAGGAACAATAAATAAATCATTATAAATATATATAAATCAACTTTCTCTATAACATATTGTAACTCCTTCCAACTCTAAGTGAAATGCCTTCAACCAAGCCAATATCTACAAACTCCTTTATATGCCTTCTTAGACTCAAGAACCCGACCATTAGCCCAATATACTCCATCACCTCAAAAATCACTTACAAGATTAAAATATCATGTAAAACCATTATAAATGATGTATAATCACTCATCAACCTTCACTAAGAAATAACAACTCAAAATCATCACTTTACCTTATGAAGTCATTTGCACTGTCTTTAGAGAAATCATCCTTCAAAATTGACCCTTAAAGATCAGCCTATAAATTATGCATACCATATAAAAACACAATTTTGATATAAAAATGGAAATATCTCTGAACCTGCTTCACAACACAACTTGAATCAGCTCCTAACTCCTCAGTAGCTCATGCAATAATCAATTTTTACTTGAAAGCCACTCCAAACTTCCCCAAAAACCAGTCTTCATAAATAGGGAATTTTTTTAAAAATTTTCAGACCAACCATGACCTTAAACCTTCATATGCATCTAGAAAAACTCAAGGGATAAAAAATGTCAACTTATTATTTATCTTCTTTGGAAATTCTTTTCACAAATCAAACTTCTTCATAAACACACAAATTTAGGTGGGGACCACTTATCACCACCTACTCTAATATACCTTTCTAGAAAGATGGAGGAGTCCTATACAACATTAAATCATTTTTTTATAACTAATCCAAATAGGCTTAGGATACTCACTCTTCTCCAAGTTTCTCTTAGCTAGGGTTTAGCTAGGGTTTTAAACCACTTTACCTTCTTAATGATTGTTCATAAAAATGTGATGATAAAATCACCTCATTATTTTGTGAAACCTTCATAATTTACCTAAGAATATATTCCAAATATCTTAGGTCCCCATGCAAAGCATAAAATTCACAATGAGCATCAGAAGGTCCACTTTTTCTTTAAAAACACATTGAAACTTACCCAATTTTGCTAAAACTTACATATCTTAAAATTCCCATTACATAATGACCTAAAACATCCGAGAAATGACCTAAAAATCACCATAAAGCTCAGTCACACTATCACCATGTTGCTACCATTCTTCAAAAATACTTGATTTGATCCAAATCTCGAATTCTACCCCATTCGCATGTTCAAGAGCTAGAAACAAGTTTGGAAAGACTTGACTCAATGCCGAAAACCCATGAACCGCCATGATGACCTATTACAGACACATGTAGACAAATACACACTTGAAACATACCTCATGGACCATGAATTACCTCATGAAAACCTTTTCCATCAATGTAGTTGACATCAATGACATAACAAACACACCATGGCCAACAATCTCCCCCTTTGTCATTGATGGCAACCACCTTTAGAAACATTGACAACCAACAAGACAAACACACACACACGACCTTATTCAAAGTTTATGATACTTTTCTCCCCATTTGACATCAATGGAAAAGGTTATAATAAATATTAGACATGGAAAATGAAAACACACGATAGAAACAATGCACAAACTAAACTTATTCAAATTTGTTCCCCTTTGGAATATACTCGATCTTCTTTGAATATAATAACTAAAAAACTGAACCATTGGACCTGATAAAATCCTAAAAAATCTCCCCATGAATGCGTACTCTCATTATTTTTCCTTCATTCATACTCAACACGTTCTACTAGGTCACTCTCATGCATAAGAATCCAAATTTTTCCTCCAATCTTTGCATATCCACACTTAGGACTACTATCCCCAAACATCATTTTCGGTGTCTTTTTGAAAAATTTCTCAAGCTTATAATATTTTCCCATGCATTCAAAACAACCTCCAAAGACCCCCTGGGTTTGTACCATCCACTCTAAACTATGAATACTAAAACAATATCCATACCTTGCATATTTGTGATGAAATATGGGTTAGCACAAAGTTCACATCCCTAAAGCTTCCTTTTAGTGATCTCATAACTTTCTTGAGTTAACATTTGCTTCTCAAGCTCTTAATATTTGAAAACAATCTTCACTCTACCATATAGATCCCTTTATACCTCCATAACACTTTGCATTCATGATCAAGCTAAAAATGATCCCCCTACCTTACCAAGCTATTTCGGGCATGTAGCTTATATTTATGTACATTCACTATCCCGAGATCATCATTAGACCTTTACACACAAAGAACCTAAAAAAACTTGATACACTTCCTTCTCGGATCTATGGTTTCACATATCTTGACATAAGGTCAACTTCTTACACTATCAAGATCTAAAATATAATTCTCGGACTTCTCGAAATTTTTATTCAATTCATGTAGCAGTCATAATGCAAAGTCACTTACCAAGACATCACAAGCCGGTTTGAGCTTGGTGACACAGATTCATGTTTACAAACTTGGAAAATAATCTAGGTAATACTAGTTTAGACCATTTCACCTTGACTATACACTTTGGATCACTTAAAACACTTCCTTCATGATCAATCTAACTCCTATACCACTCTTCTAGAATCAACACTCTATAATCAGTTTGAGAAAACATTGAAATAATGATTGAACCATTACAAAGAAATCTCAACCATTGTACTCAAGCTCACCTTCTTGATATGAATAGTAAAGCATACTTTATCATCATTGACACTATTTTGTAGTACTTATGATGCTTGAACTTACTTAGGAACCTCATCAAGTAGGTTTCAATGACAAATACTTCATTACAAACCATACATACTTGTAGACACACATCAAAATCCTCTAAATAACTTTCTCAAACTTGTAGATGTTGATTTTCACCTCTTTCTCACTCAATCATTGTATTTAAGATCATTAAATTCTTGTTTCAATGCACATAACAGTTCTAGATCATAAGAGATCACCTTTTATAGACCCTTAGCACAATTCTAATCAATCTCT
Organism: Taxus wallichiana var. yunnanensis; assembly: GCA_018340775.1. Lineage (NCBI taxonomy): Eukaryota > Viridiplantae > Streptophyta > Pinopsida > Cupressales > Taxaceae > Taxus > Taxus wallichiana. The sequence continues at coordinate 421,468,063 of CM031239.1, read as the reverse complement.
CACACATTTCTGCCTTGATCATGAGGAACACCGCCATTATGCACTTGAAATGATGCCAAGATTTCTTCTTATCATACTTGAACACTTGTAGAGATTCATTTTATCCCTTTGTATCAAGTTAGGATACTTCATTAACATATTTTATTCTTTTCTTGATGAACATTCCTATCATAAACTATGCATGCTTATAATTTCATGAGCTCATGACACTAGTAAGAGTATCATTCATCATACACATATATGCAAACCCTAACTCACTTTGTAAACACAATGTACACAACTCTGCCTTGCCTTATGAAGTCATAACCTCATGACTATTAACATAGAAACAATTTATCCCATGGGGGAGATGTTGAAAAAGTTGTCATTGATGTCAAACAAGCTTGAGCAGGTATGAGATTTTGTCCTATGTCTCATCTTGTAGTCCCATGGTTCAGTCATAATGTCTTGTGTGTTTGAGTTGTAATGCCTCACTATGTTCAAGGTGTTTGGCATCACTAGCAGGAAGTCATCATGGTAAATGGTGTAATGTTTTCAAGGTCCTAAATTATAATCTCTTGTGTCTATATCAACTCTTAAATACATGTCTCAAATGCAAGTGAGCTCAGGTGTGTCTCAAGGTGTGAAAATGAATTGATTAGGTGTATCTTAAAGTAAGTTTGTAATGCTTGGTATGAGTGAAAAATGTGTCAAAAGGGTCCATAAAGGTGTTTTAGAGGTGTGAGGATTGTCTTTTAGTACTCTCTAAGTCATTCTTCTATGTTCAAAGTGAAAATAAACCAAACTAGGTCCAGTCAAAACGTATGTTTCCAGTTGGCCATAATGTATGATGTTTTACAGGTATAATATGGTTGTTCCAAGCTTATGAATGATGGAGAAGTAATTTTCAAGGAACTTGAAGGCCCAAAATTTATAAATTAGGGTTTTTAGTGTTTGAAGGAGACCTAGTGTAAATGAAGAGTGAGAACATGCCTAGTACTCATAGGCAAATGAGATGGGTCAAGAAAATTTAGAGGTAATCATGTCAAATCAACCATGGGAGAGGGTATAGGAGTGAGTCCTGATGGTGTGAGAAAAAATTCAGGGGTAGAAAGTGAAAATTGAGGTTGTAAAGCCATTTTTTCCAAGACTGGGTTTTTGAGAAGGTCAAAATAAACACCTCAACTTCTTAGCAGTTGTGCTAAATTGAAAAGTATTCTTTAGATAATTCATAAGATAATTTTTGGATTAAATTGGGATAAAAATATAATGCAAAAGGTTTGAAGTCAAAAGGTGGTGAAATGAAAAAGTTCCAACCATTTTTCTAAGTTGGTTTGAAGTCCTCCATAACTCTCTCCTTGAGTGATATAAGAGATTTGCAAATTATGGACATAAAATGTGTTGGGAAAGTGTATTTGATGATTTTTACATGCTAAGGACTCTCTAGGGGTCATGAAAATCCATGTGTGCATATTTAGGACTAACTATACATTAAAAAAGGAAAATTTTAGACAAAACTTATGGGTACAAGAGTGTGTTGGGAATTTCATGAAGAAAATGCTTGGTGTCCTGATAGTGTTGTTCCTCAAATGATCATGAAGTGTACTGGATAGGGTGTGTGAAGAAAACTTTAAGTGAAGTTTCATTTATACTATCTATCCCTTGAGAAATATGCATATTACACGCTACCATAGTAGTATGAGAATATTTTTGTATGTGTACTTGGTCTAGAAGCTTGAAATGGCTAAAAACATCTTTTACAAAGTCTAGGTGAGTTGATGGAGTACACAAATTATTTGGAAGAGAGTTGGAGTCCAAATTCTGTTTTCCTTTAACTATTACACACATGCCTAATAAAAAAGACTTCAGTTGAGCTACAGTTACATACTTCACCTCATAATCATTTTATTTTTCAATTATATGAGATGATGTATAAGATCTCATAGCAAGATCATGGAGATCGGGTTTGAAGATCATGGAGGACTGCGGGAGGGTTTTGAGAGTGTGGTTTCAGTAGCTCTGGCTGCTGAATGTCTATCAAAAGGCTGTGAACTAGCTGATAAGGCACTGTTAAGAGAGGGAGAATCGGTTAAAGGTGTTAGTATTGGATCTAGAGCCTGGGCTGATATTGTTAAGGTACCTCCTGACAAAAATGTGGGTCCTCATCCTGCATGTGATCTAAATTTTAAAAGTACAAAAGATGCTGAGGGGGTGACCCACATACAAGTGCCTGACGGATGTCTGCATAGAGCTCTTGAGAAAACCAATCTAGCCCTAGTCGGAAAGTTTTTGGGATCAAGACCCAATGTAGATATTATAAGAAAATGGGCCATTCGCAGATGGAAACCAAAAGGGGATTTGATTATCACCACCATGGCCAAGGGTTTTTTTCTAGCCCAATTTAATCTCCAAGCTGATGTGGACTCTGTCTTATTGGGTGGTCCCTGGTGTCTTGGCAATATGGGGTTGTTTTTAAAAAAATGGTATCCTGGGTTCAATCCATATACTGAGAACATTCATGCCATACCCATCTGGTGTAGACTCCCAGGGCTACCCCTTCATCTGTGGGATGATGAAATCCTTCTTCATATAGCCAAATCGATTGGTTCACCAGTTGGGCTTGATGGACCTACACAAAAATAGATCAAGACTGGCCTTCGCAAGGTTCTGTGTCTCTACTGAAATGGATCAAGAGCTACCTGATCACATTTTTCTGCAGTCCAAATTTGGAGCATGGAAACAACAAATAGAGTATGAAGCTTTCCAACTAAGATGTAGCAAATGTCATAAATTAGGGCATTTTTCCAGCAAATGCTCTGAGCAAATAATGCAAAAGCTGGAAATACCCTCAGATCATTTTGAGGCTCAAGAACAGAAACAGACGGATAAGGCTGATAAAGATCCTCTAATACACTAGAATGTTGAGATAGCCGCATGCAGATGAATCCCAAGCTAAAAGACTAGAAAAAGGCTTTAAGACAAAGAGGCCACCGGTTTATAGGAAACTGTGGAGGCCTAAAATTCACCAGATGGAAAATCTTGATGAAGCCCAAAAGGAAAAAGATCTTGAATCGACAAAGGGTGAAGAAAGCAAGAGGGATATGGCAGTGGATCCAAAGAATGAACATTAAGACACCAAATCCGGTAAAGTTGAACATGGAGGTTGATGAAGAAAATGAAAAAGTTTTCATTCATCTTATCACTTCTAAGGAAGAAGAGATGGAAAAAACTACTCCTTTTGCTCATCAAGAACTGTTAAATAGGAATAGCTCTCTGGAGCTACTCAAAATGAGGCAAGGAAAAGTCAAAGAGGTTCTGGAATCCATAGCAAGAGATCTAAACCAAGATAAAGAGTTTACTGATATGGAGGAGCTCACTCCTAAAATGGTTAAACAGACTGATGTTGATAAAGGAAAAGAGGAAGGGGAAATTACCCCTACTAGCAAGAAAAGTCTATCAGACTATGATAAAGATGGATTCATCACAGTGAGAAGTAAGAAACGAGGACTAAAAAGTCTTGAAGAAATTCTGGAATCACTCTATAGTGATAAAAAGAAGCAGATTGGAAGCTGGGAAGCTTCCACCTCAAGAATCACAAGGGCCACTACTAGAAGAACTGCAAATATTGGAGTTCCCTATAGAAAAGGTAGACTATCCAAGAGAGAAGTAAGAGAAAAAGAGACTGAGAAAGAAATTGCAGATGGTACACAAAGGATTTTGAACCATCCGCAATTGCATCTCCAATTTTTTTAATGAAGGTCATTTCTTGGAATGTCAGAGGACTCAATGGGGGGCCTAAGCAAAGAATGCTTAAGGAAATTAAAAGATCAAACAGGCCAAGCATCCTTCTTATTCAGGAAACTAAAATGAAAAGTAAAGTTGTTGAAGATTGCAAAAGATATTTCTGGGAGAATGTTGCCTTTGTTGTTGTTGATTCTCAAGGAGCTTCTGGAGGCTTAGCGATCTTTTGGGATACCAAAATTGTTAATGGTAATGTGTTTTCTTCCTCCCAGAATCATTTAGCTATAATTTTTAAAATCCTTGAGAATAATTCTAGCTGGATTCTTTCCAATATTTATGCACCCAATACTGTTGCTGGTAAAAGAAATTTATGGAAGGAGTTAACCTTGTTTCGGAATAATGTTGAGGACATGAACTGGTTGATAATGGGAGACTTCAATACTCCTTTAAATCTGGGAGAAAAATTTGGGGGAACTCTGAATTTTCTATCAGTATGGAAGAATTTGCTGACTTCATCTCGACTCTTAATCTTATGGACATAGAACTTCATGGTAATCAATTTACCTGGTCTAACAGAAGATTTGGGGAGAACTTGATACAGGTTAGACTGATAGAGCTCTCATTTCTGCTAATTGGATCTTAGATCAGAATTTTCATCTCTCTTCTCTCCCCAGAATGGGCTCTGATCACAATCCTATTGCCCTAAATTTCTTCAATTGGTCAAAACCTTTTCACTGCAATTTCAAATTTGAGAAAATGTGGCTTGAGCATGAGGATATTCTGGACAGAATTAAAGAGTGGTGGTATTGGGAAGGCACAGGACGGCCCAATTTAGGCTTCTACAGAAGTTGAAAAATGTAAAGCAAAAGGTTAGAATCTGAATAAAGAGGTTTTTGGGAATATTTTTGAAAAGAAGAAAGAACTTAAGCAACAGCTGGAAGAGCTTGAACTTAAAGTTTCCTTGAAAGGTATGACCCTAGAGGATCATCAACAGGAAAAAAATCTTCTCTCAGATCTGCATAATATAAACAACCATGAAGAATCCTTTTGGAGAATGAAGTCTAGAGCTCTTTGGCTAAAAGCAGGAGACAGGAATACAATTTTTTTCATTTGACAGCCCTCAAGCATAGAGCTTGTAATAGAATTACTGAAGTATCTAAGGAAAATGGGAGCATTACTAAGGATTCTGAAGATATCAAAGAAGAAGCCCTCAAATTTTACAAGAATCTGCTCACTGAGAATAATTCCTACAATGAACAAGCGACCTCCTTTCTCTTAGACTCCATTCCTAATAATTCACTACCTACTGAGAGGTTTAAGAGTCTTTCCAAAACAGTCACCATTGAGGAATTGAAAAAGGTTGTTTTCACTTTAGAAGGGGATAAGGCTCCGGCCCCGATGGGTTTTCGGCCAACTTCTTCCAAAGATGCTGGGAAATATGTTCTGAAGATCTATTGAAAGTTGTTAATGAGTTTTATAGAACTAGAAATCTTATCAAAGAATTAAATAATACACATATTGTGCTTGCTCCTAAGAAGTTGGATGCAAAGGACTTCAAAGATTTCAGGCCAATCAGTTTGGTCAATGTAATATATCGGATCTTCACAAAGATTCTAACCACTAGGATGCAACCTATTCTTATGGAGATTATTTCACAACAACAGAGTAGATTCATTCAGGGAAGAATTATTCAGGATGGAATTATCATGGTCCATGAAACAATCCATTCTATGGATAAAAGTAAAAAAGCAGGATGGCTATCAAGCTAGACATGCATAAGGCCTTCGACAGAGTCTCCTGGAAATTCATGGATGAGGTCTTATCCAAGTTTGGTTTTCAAAATAAATTCAGGAAAATTATTCATTCTTGTATTTCTACTTCTAGATTCTCAGTGGTTGTTAATGGGGAACCGGTTGGTTTTTTTTCCAGCAATAGAGGAATCTGCAAGGGGACCCAATCTCCCCTTTATTGTTCATTATAATGGTTGACAGTTTAAGCAGATCTATCTCAAAAGCTATTAGTATTGGCATGATAAAGGGCTTTCTACCAACTTCTGGTAATCAGGTTTCCTCTCATCAGCAGTTTTCTGATGACACTCTGCTTCTTCTGATGGCCTCAATAATTGAGGCAAAGGCTATCAAAACTATCCTTAGATTTTATGAGGAAGCCTCGAGGCAAAAAAAAAGTTAATTTTGACAAAAGCTCTATCTATTTCTTCAATACTCCTATAGAAAGGAAAAGAAAGATTGCTAATATTCTCGGATGCACTATTAATTCATTACCCACTACTTATTTAGGTCTCCCTTTGAGTACTGGCAAGATTTCTAATGAGGTCTGGAATGATCTTATTAAGAGATTTCAAAAAAAACTGGCTGGTTGGAAAGGAGCTCTACTTTCAAGCGCAGGCAAGTGCTTATTGATAAAAAGCACTCTTCAGAACCTACCTATTTATATCATGTCAATGTTCAACATACCAGCAGCAGTGACGAACAATATTGAAAAAATTCAAAAGCACTTTTTATGGCATGGTACTGAGGACAAGTTCAGGTATCATTTAGTGGCTTGGGAGCAGGTATGTAAACCAAAGAGGCTTGGGGGGTTAGGTATCAAAGATATCAAACATATGAGTGCTGCTCTTATTGCAAAGTTAGGTTGGAGACTTATAAAAGAACACAAGCCTTGGACAGAGTTGGTTCAGATCAAATACCTTTCCAACCAAAGCAAGATCTCCTTTATTTCTGATCAGTTTCTTCCAAATGGTTCTATTTTCTGGAACAATCTTCTACACAGCAGACATATTCTCTCTCAGGGATGTAGCTGGAAGCTTGGGGATGGTCAAGACATTAATTTCTGGACTGATAAATGGACTGATATTAATTGGATTTCATCTTATGGCCACATTAAAGACAACTTAATTACAAAGTATGGGCACAAAATACAGGGCTATATTGAGGTGGATGAAAACAAAAGAAAATGGAAACAACTCAAAGTTGAGGAGGATAATGTGCAGACTGATGTTTCATCTTTGCAGAATCAACTTTCTCTAATTCATATTAGTAATCAAAATCATAAGGATGAGCTCATTTGGAAAGATTCTTTTGATGGAGAATACTCAGTTAAATCGGGCTACAATTCTTTCTTTGCCTCTATTGAAATTAATTGGCATAAGTTGTGGATGCCAGAGCTAACCCCTAGAGTGAAATTTTTCTGGTGGCTCATCATTAAAGGCAAGATACTGACTAATGACAACCTCATTAGGAAGGGATTCATCATGCCGAATAGGTGTTGCATGTGTCAGAAAGATGTAGAAGACATAAAACATTTATTTCTTCATTGTAAGTACACTTCCAAAATTTGGCATCTTGTTTTTGAAAAATTTAATCAGAAATGGATCTTTCCCCTTACTTGTCTTCAGGCCTGGGAACAATGGGACTCTCCTTACAAACATTGTGTGGTGAGGAGATTATGGCAACTAGTTTTACCTCACACCATGTGGCGAGTTTGGAAGGCTCGTAATGATGGCATATTCAGAAATACTAGAAAGTTATGCAACAAAGTCTACAAAGAAATTATCATTGCTGTGTAGGACAATATTGCAAGATTTAAACCTCCTAAAAATAGACCTTTCCCTGAGGAAGAAGAGTACATTCTGGCTGCTTGGAATATTGACACTGTCTTCAAAAAGAATAACAATGGTATGGATAGATCCACTGTCTGATGGATTAAGCCTCCCAATGCTTGGCATAAGTTGAATTTTGATGGGGCCTCAAAAGGAAATCTGGGAGATTCTGGAGGTGGAGGAGTCATCAGAGATCACAGAGGCTGCTTTGTTGCTTTGCTTTTTTTCTAGGAAAATGGGTAGGCATACTAATCATTACTCTGAAGCTCTTGCTGCTCTGTGGGGAATAAGGCTAGTCAAGGATTGTAATATTCTGAATATTATTATTGAGGGTGATTCACTGAACATCATCAATCTCTTAAACAATAAGCAACCCCCCAGCTGGTCAATTAGAGATTTTATTGTTGAAGCTACTGATATATGCAAGAGTTTTGAAAATGTTAAAATCAATCACACCTATCGAGAAGGCAATAGGGTCACAGATGGTTTGGAAAACTTTGGGGTTAACAATACTTTTCAAACTTGGCTAAGGGGGACATTCTTCCCACTCAAGTTAATAAAGACATCATCAATGATTTACATGGCTTGGAAAGTAATCACTAATGGTCTGTAATGTTGATGCTAAGGAGCGGATTTTTAAGTACAGAATGATGACATCATCTAAGATTTGTGTGATTTGTGCGAACTGGATAGTCATCATTACTTGTCATAGGGAGAACGCTAAGGAGCGGGTCACTAATTACAAAGTAAGGTCTAATAATTACTTCTTTTATCACGAATGGGAGAGATTCAAAAACAAAGCTAAGACTGATACGCATAGTGCTAAAACTTTTACCATTGTGGGCAGAGTCACTGGAAAAATGGGGGGTCCACCTTGCAAGATAGAACCCACCCATAATCCAGCATGGAAAGATGATGCAGGGCTCTAGAACTATCTTCAAATTGGGGGTCTTGCGAATTTTATTGAAAGAATACAAGGTTTTGATCAGGATATTTCTATTAAATTTGCTCAGGGATGGAAGAATCGTAGTTAAGTACAACAACATTGAGGTTGAGATAACAGAGGAGCTTATCACTCAGGTCACGGGGCTCAGTCTTGATGGCACCAAATTATTTAACAAGAAGGTGGACAGAGAGGTGGAGGCAAAGAAATTCCTGGATGAAGGGGAAAATCTTGAATTTGTGATAGCCGACATCAAGTTGACTTCGATTCCTGAGCCTTTTGCTGAGCTCACCAGGATGGTTGTTAGGTATGTAACTCTTGAGGGGAGATTTGTTACTATTCCTCAAAAACATTTGATCTTTCTTAATCACTTTCGTAGAAACATAATCATCAGCTTCCCTCATTACTTGATAAACTCACTGGAGAAATCCGTTCGGGAAGTGCAAAATCATACTAGGGCAGTTCCACTCCATCAAGGGCTAATTCTTCTTATCCACCGCCACTACTCAACCTATCCCCACTTGGATTCTACTCCTCCCTCTCCCTTCATTCCTCCCCCTGCCCCCACTGCCTCCATTCCCCCTACCCGAAAGGAAGATTGACATTGCTTCATCTAGCAAGAAAAGGAAGGGTATGAAAACTAAGGTCCCTGCTTCTCAGAGGGTCCTTAGAAGTCACAAAGACCTCGAGCTTGCCGAGAGCCTCTTGCACATCAGCCATCCGGTGGAGGAGCCTAAGGAGGAGGATTTGTTGGTCAGAGTGGGTAGGATGGAAAAGGAAATTCAAGAGCTTAAGAGTGTTATCAGAAATATGGAAAAAGCTAAGGGAAAAGGGAAACTTCAAGATGATGATGAGGAGGGTGTTATTGCTGAAGTCTTCAAGAAGCTACAATCTTTGGATGGCAGACTGGGAAATGCAAAAATCCGTAATGACTGCATCCTATCTACCCTTAAAAGCATTTACAATTTCATCGAACAACATGTTCATAGTGTATGCAGTCTCAGCTGGGATTACTGAGGACATTTGGGGCCCCAAGGAGAAAAGAGATATGGAAATTGCTCAGGTGGATTTGAAAGACCCTTCTCAGGCCACAACCATTGCATTCTTTGTCTCGCTTCAAGCGATCAAAACCAAGATTGACCGGGCTATCAAGTGATGTAGAGTCGTACATACTGCTTATTTGGCTACGGTTGATTGGTTCTTTGACTGGTGACGTTTTTTGCTTTTTTTGGTTGAGATATTCTGTGATCGATATCTCTTGTTTGTTTTTTGGTCTCTTCTGCTATTTTTCAGATCATTGTATACGTCTTGATCCTTTTCTATAACTATGATGTATTATCTGCTATTTGAGCCCTCTGGTGTTGGTTGTTTTTCCCTTCTTTGGGTTGTTTCTTCCGCTTTTGGTATCTGGATTTTGAGCCCTTTTGTATACAGGGTATAGTCCCTTCAAAACTATTTACCCTTAATAAAAAGAGATCTCATAAGCAGAGAAAGTTACTCACTATGAATGGATGTGTGAAGAAAATTTTATTGCTGATAAGAAGTTACCAGGTCAAGAGTTGTAGTTTCTCTTCAAGAAACAATCGTATCTTCCCTAGGTTGCTTGGTTCTTATATTGGAATCATTTAGTCTATATGTGATTCTTTAGCATGGCTAGTGTCATAAAGAATGATCTCTCTTAAAATGATTTCCTAGAAATATTGAGAGAGAGAGATTTGTAAAGAATACCCATTCCTTGTTTTTGAAATTTTTGTATCGACCATGAAGGACTCAAACCGTCTCACAAATTTTAGACATATCTCCCAAAGATCATGAAAATTGATTCCTAGAACATGAAGTGAATTTTTTCATGGAGAATTTTGAGTGGTTATGTTTACATGAAAATGAATGATAAAGTGTTGAAATCTCTCAATTGACGGGCTAAGGTTTTGAGATTTTAAACCCTCACCGCACAATTTGGAGAATTTAACTCACTTGTTATAATGACATGCTCTTAGACAAGAAAATGAGCTCTAGGAAGTTGTAAAAAGTTAATAGTACTCTTAAAGGAATTTTCTATGGTCATAAAGACAAAAGGTGCTAATAAAGTCTTCAAATTTCTCATGTTTATAGTCCAAGAAATTAAAAATAGTGTACATATTGTTTTAGAGCTTGTTTTTGAAGAAGACTCTTGGTGTCTTGAGTTCTTAAGTATAGTAAGTGATTTTGTGTCCCCATATCATTATCTCCATGCTATGAAAATAGTGGAGTAAAATTTGAGTATGATTTCTTCATGTTTTGGAAAGATTGAGTCAACTAGTTCAAATTTTCAATGTGACTATGAATGTCTCTTTTAGATCTTGCATAAGGTAGTTGTGATGTGATTGTTTGATCTTGTGAAGCAAAAAAATGGTAACATAATACCTTGGAGTCATGTTCATGCTATGAATATGGGTGATGAGTTCTTGTATTCCTCATAACCTGCTCACATGGTCAAGCCAAGTCTATGTGTATGCATAATTATCATGAATAAACCGTGATGATCATTCTTGTATTTACACCGTCCATATGAATTATATGAAGACTGTGGAAAAAAATGTAGGAGATAAAATATGAAGAAGGATGCTATTTGAAGGTTATTCTATCCTCGAAAGAAGATTTTGGAGCTACAATTGATGGAGGTAATATACAAACACATTTGAAACTCATAGGAAAATCCTCATCATCTCATAATGCACTCTAGTGTGCTTCAAATGAATGGAGATGAATGAAGAATATTAAAGACTAAATGGAGGTTATAGAATATAACTAAGGTGTCAAGTAACGTTCTCGTAAATTTTTAACTCCTTGTATTGGTTTGACAATAGTGGAAGACAAAAGGTTTATTCACTATACTAGGAGAGAAGACTTGTGTAATCATTAAAAATAAGGTTGCAGGTCTTAACTCAAATTCTCTCGAGTTGGTAACTAAAATTCAGATAGTTAAAACATATTCCTTGATCACTATAGGCTCAAGAAGAGTCGTGAAAAATAAGGCAACAAAGGAAAATGAATAAAATCTTGCAAAGGTAATACTTACTCACTTTTGGTAGTTAGTGGCGTGTCTCTTGATCTCCATAATTCGAATTGAGAAGTTGAAGCAAGACACATAGGTGGGTTGGTTAAGTGTAAGAGTTAAGAACAAAGATAGGTGTGTATTGAAATATGCTATATGGTTGAGATGAAAAAGCGAGAAGTAGAGTTTTAAGGTGTGTGTGTGTACAAAATAGGTGAATAAGTGTTTGTGATGAACTGAAATTGAGATCACATATGTTGTCAGTAAGTAACTATGAAGAAGGTGCTCAAGATAAATTGATGAGAAATTGAGTCAGAGCTCAGAAATTGAAAGTTGGTGATTTCATTGCAAGTAGGTGCTTGCAAATTGAATCCAATAGGTACTTGGATAGTTGAAGTGGGTGCTTCATGATTTTTAATTGGTGTAAGAAAAATTGTTCTCAAGATTACTTGATCCTCGTGGATTTTTTCCCTTATTGGGTTTCCCACCTAAAATTTGGTGTCTCTATGTGTTGTTACATTTATTTCTCATGATATAATATCGTAATTGGTCTATGAATTTTCCAATTGTAATCTTGGTTGCTAAGTGTTATCACCAAATCACTGCACCCCCCGAATGGCTTGAGTGTTAATATGACATTCGGTGTGATTGGGTAACATGGGATCACCTCTCAAGCTATGGGACTTGCGTGCTTTAGGTGAACCTCTGAAGAAGGCTGACTTCCTCTTCCTAAAATAAACACAACACTACTCCTAATGCAATAAAATAATTAACTAGACCTAGACTAAAATTTCAAGGAGATTAGGGAGAGAGATTTGCAAGAAATAAAACCATAAATTAGAAGTGGTGATGCACCAAGAAAGGGTTTTGCTAGACAAAATTCCAGCTTGCAAATGAAGAGAGATGATCATGAGGAGGATGAAGATACATCATATGCTCAATTTACATACAATACTTCATTCCTTGATAATCACAATAACCTCCAAAACTTGTAAAAGGAAACAAGGTTGCATAATGCACCTACAAAAATGAGAAACGACAAGGAAATAAAAAAATGATGCAAGGAAAAATAATTGATCCCAAAACATAATTTCCATTACTTCAAGAACTTGCATAATGCATCATTACATCCGGAAAGGCAGGAGTCGCCGTTATAATTCTTGGAAGAAAGGCTTGTGAGCCTACAAATTCACAACTCAGCTTTTGAAGAGAGGGGAAGCTTAGAAAATGTCTAACTCCTTTTGGAATAACCACCCTTTACATTTTATAACATTTCTTGAGCTGAGGATAGAAAGAAGGAGAAACCCTAGAATCTAGGTAAGAATGTATCAAATAATTAATCACTATTGTTGGCCATGTTTGCCTCATTAATTGCAGCTCCACCTTTTGAGGAAATATCCATAGAATGAATAAAACCTATAATTTTGGAATGAAAAAATTCTGAAAATATATTTATTGATGATTCCATTGTGTATCTCTCGTTTTCCCAATTCCAATGACTATAATTTTGTGGAAAACAAATAATCAAGGAGGAAGTAATGGTTTCCTGAGTAAAGGTTACTTTTCGGTATCCCAAGTATTGTACTCCAGTAGCTCGCCGAGTCAAAAATGGCTCGGTGAGTTACTTTCTTACTTAGCAAGTTTCATGTTTTATGTTTGCATTGTGGGCTCCAAACATTCTTCACCGCTTTGAATGATGGGTTTCTTTATTATTTCTGCCACGTATTTTCCTTGGTTGGCCGAGCTAACATGGCTCGCTTTACGGATTCCTCCGCATGTCTTTGTTTATTTACTCGACCACCCACCGAGTGACTCGGCATCAACCCTTCTTTTATGTGGTTTGCATTTACTTCGCCCAATTGTTGCATGGATAACGAACCTCACGCTTGAATTAAATTGAATGATTCCTTTCACGTAACTCAACAAGTTATAAATTTTATCTACTATGAGATCTTAATCAATTGTGGCTGAGTGGTTGGAATAGCTCCACATCTTATATTAGCCGACGCTCCATTTTATTAACTCTTTCCATCATTGGGTTGACTGCTTGTGATCTGCAAGGGCTCCAACATGTGGGCTCACTACCTTAAGTTTCGTGCTCCACATGTCCTTTGTGTATACACCTTTGAAACTTCCATTTGACTTAGAAGATTCATACTTTAATTGGTTAATGCTTTGAATGGACCTTGGCCACATGTCCGCTATCTTCCACATTGGGCGCCCCTTCATATTGTTCAGCTGATGACTCAACATTATCCTTTTTGCTATGTTTTGCCAACACCGCCAGTGACTCAACCACCTCGCTTTTAGACCCCGACCGAGCTCACCCTTTTGTGATTCGTAAAATGAACCTCCACGCATATGCCAAGATATGAGTTCCTTAGCACTTCCGAATCCCGATATCATAAACTCCAAACCCGAAACGAATGACAACTAAACTCTAAATTTCTAAGTTTGGGCTTTAGAACTTTCCCACATTTCTTATCAAATTTCCTAGGGTGAGTTCTGAATTAAAAATATCTGAAAGCCCAAAAGGGCTATCTCTGAAAAAAAATCCTGCATGTTTTCCTTTATGCCGACTAATCTATCTCTCTTCTCAGCTTGAATACCTCCTGACCGAACCATTCTAATGACTTGCTTGATGATCTCATAAGATTTTGTGACTCCTATGAGCTCCACCTAATCTTAGCCCCCTTCGAGTTGTTCCGTTAGCTATCGTCAAGCTCATGTCAAACCAAGCTCAATCTTGAGCTTCTCCAATTGAGTGCTTCGGCCTCATTACCATTGGTACTTGCACAAAAGCCTAATCCTTGTAATTCATTTCGGCCCTTTCCGCATTGGATTGGAGCCAATATTTCTACCTTCCTAGAAAATTTTTCTCATTAATCTTGGTGTTGTATGCTTATCACCTTGAAAATTTTTCCATGCCTCATCTTACGAGCTTTGACTTCTTGATAAGGCTCGACCCTCTCCAAGTTTCCATTGAGGCCTAAAAAAGTGAAATTGACTCTAGCCAAGCTCAAAATTTTTGTATGACGAGCCTCCTCCTAGAAAATCCAAAAATGCCGAGCCATCAACTTAGCTCGCTCCTTTTTTAATGCTCATGTAATTTCCCTGATTCGCTTCCTAGGCCGCTTTAAACACCCACCTATTGACTCACTATGACGAGCTCCTCATAGATGCAGATTTATCTCAAGCTTGGCCTATAGATCTCCATTTACCTTAAATATTCAATTCTCTTAACCAAATAGGCATTGCTTCATCTCCATTACAATATCTCATGAGCTAATTTCTCTATGCCATGATACCCTACTCAAAGAAATGGCTCAAAACCATTAATCCTTGATCTCTCAAAATTGTTGACTTGATCCCATAACAGAGTTGTCACAATATCCTTTGAGCCATGTTTTAAGTATTCTAACTATGACTCCAAGCTCGATCATGATATTTTCTTGTTCGTTTTACATCATGTTACTTGCGAGCTCATTTTTTCTATCATAAGCTCACCTGTAGCCTATTCCACAAGCTCTTCCCCAACATCATGCAGATCACCATAACTGGCCCGAGTTAACTATTCAATCCTTCAACTTGAGTGATTATACCTAAGGCCAATGAGCTTTCCCACTATGTGACTCAACTATAGCTTGGTCAATGATTTGCTTCCTTGTGGTGAGCATTTAGCTAACTCCGATGCCGAGATAAGTCCTTCAATCATATGTTGAGTCTACTTGCTACCAACTCAAAACTAAACCCTGGATGGTTTGAGCCAGATGCCCGACAATTAACTCACCTTTCCTAGACGCTACTTGATGCGATCTCGGGCCATCCCCACTTTTCTCAAAAAATACAGCTCGGTCCTCCGTCCCAGCTTAAAATCAAGCTTTGAATTTTCCCCATGTAGTGATCATTCGGATATAATGAGCCATTCACAAGCTTACCCGAGCTAAGACAACAACTCGCTATTGTTACATAAAACCTTCTGTCCTAGACCCCAATACCAATACTTGTAAGATCACTTCAATTTTTTTAAAACTCTACAACATTTTCGCGAGCTTGTAGAAGTTTGATTTTGACTTCCCATGTTGACCTGCTTGATATCATCGTAACTCAGAGCCTCCAATTTGATCAATGCATAGCCCATTCAATCTTCTGAGCTCAAGCTCTAGCTCAATGCATCGAGGTATTCTTTAACTCAGATATCCTTTTGATATTTCCATTCTATGTCCATTGGCGAGCTACCACTTTTTACATTGTAAAATTACTAGATCCTGATCTCCAATGGAGGGTTTCCTCAGTGAGAGTGTTTAACCATAACCTTGAGTCTTATCACATAAAGGAACACTTGCTGACACAATGTTTATGTAGTTAAGATTTGTTTTATAATCCCATGATGGCCAATACTTCTTTGTCTTAGAAAATGATTTTTCAATTATCACAGGTGGCGTAGGTCAAATCTAAAAACAATTTGAATGAGAAGGTTATGCACGTAACCTCACTTTCTACTTAAAATTGAAAAGTAATTCGAATCCACAAACTTGGGCTCAATATCATAAAGTTTACCACCAATGTCCATTATTTCCCAGGAGGGAAAAAATGGACAAAATTTTTAGCGATATCTCAGGGATGCTTTCTTGCTAAGCATGATTCCAGTAGCCTTCAGTATCCATTGGGCATGAAGTCATTGTTATTCCCAAAACTGATCCCAAACTTGAATTAGACCGTTTGAAATTGTCCCAAAATCTGATGTGGTCAAGTATGAAGCACATTGGAACCCATGACTATTTGGAACACATGACACACTATATAAATTTGAGTGAAACATCATGGAAATATTATTAAATCTGGATTTTCCTTCTTCTTATGAAAATTTAACTTCCAAACACTGTGTGAGAGAAATGAAAAAACACAACACATGCAATAATTGAAAGCCATAAATGGTTCAAATGAAACATGTAGAGTGTACTAGGAACTTATTCTAGGGAAATAAAACCTATCTCTACTCTACAAAAACTAGAGGCACAAGTGAGCTAAATGAACCCTACACTTGGTTGTGTAAAATAGCTCCTTTCCTCACAATGGGCAGCCATGCAAATGATGTGATGATAGACATAGCTGAGAATGATAGTGAAAAATTGAAACAAACCCAATTCTCCACTTGATTTACCAAGGCATCAGCTGGAAAGATAAAGTATGCCCCTTTTAGTTGCTTTGCATTTGTCTGTAGAGGCATTACAACTGATCCTTGGAACTGTGAAACTCATCCTCACATTCTGAAGTGAATGTGACTGGTTTTTGCGCCTCTTTTTGGATCCAAAGAAGCCAAATACCTTATGGGACATGGTCTAACCCTTTGAAAATGTCTATTACTTTGAGCTTTAACTTGAACAAGAAATTCCACCTGAAGACATTCCTAGAAAATATGATTTCCCATGAGCTGATTTTTCTCATGTTCCCCATTTACAAACAACTCTTCTTCCACATGAATGAAAGGTATTGAAGTGATGTCCTTTTTATTTCCTTTTTCTTCCTTTTCAACAAGGATTTATTCCACAACATGAAACTCTCTTGGATTTCTTACAGCCTCAAATGAAGTCACTTGAAAATCATTGCAAGTGTTTGAAGTGTACTGTTCATATAGGAGTTCCACTTCCATTTGAAAACAAATTTGTTATGCATTTTTAACCTTCTCATCCCACATGAAACCTATAAATTCAGATTCATTCACCTATTTCTTTTGAGGATTATTAGGGGCAACACGATCTTAAAAAAATTCCCCTCCAAAACTGGTTCATTAGCCAAAACAAGTTACACAATTGAGAGCAAGAAACTCTCCATGATATAATCTTTGTTAAATTCTTCTGAATCTGTCCTAACTTCTCCCATGTCTTCCTTTGAAGTAGTAGGCCTTGTGTGTTGGGAAAGAGGTAATGGAACAACAAAATTATGAAGTTCCATAGGCTCTTGTTCATCCAAATACTCCTCCAAATCGATGATAATCTACTTCTTCATTCTCTGGTTGTGTCAAGGATTCTTCTTCTATCATAGTGTCCTTGAACTAGCAACTTGTTCATATTGCCATTTTTCATTCTCAAACATGAAATTAGAAAGATCAAATTCATCTGAGAAATCAAAATTTTGACAGAAAAAAAGAGGGAGAAGGATTTGAAACCTCCCGTGTTTCCTGTTCTGTATTCAAAACCCTTAAATCCACCTTACTTTCCTTTGTGGAAAAAGGCTCCTTATAACTAATTGTGATACTTGATAATGATTTTGGTGGACTCACACAATATTCTAAAAGAATAAAAATCTCTTGACAAGATAGGAAATTAGGATCATTGCACTCATTAGAATCACCTGGTACACTTGAGAGTCTTCCTTCTTCAACTTGCACATGCTCTTCTCCTAGCAGATTTGGGGCTAACTCTTGCTCTTCTACAACTAGTTTTTCCACTTGTGGTGATTCAACCTCCTCTAATGATATGGAACCAATATGGATACGCATTCGAACAAGTAGATTACTGGTCATCATTCACTCGTGCTTGTTTTGTCTCTGCCACAAAACTAGTTTGTACTACCTATTCTTGAGCCTTAACTTCCGAAAGAGGTTTTGTTAGGAGTGGAATTTGCTTGATGTTAAGTCCTCTAACCCACTCCTTTATATTTTTTGCAAGCTCATCCTTATTAAGCTCCTTAACATCCTCCTCTTCATCTTCAATATAATCATGTTCTTCCCAAAATGTGTTTAAAACTATAAGAGGAGGGGTGAGTTGGGATTCAACGACTTCCCTCACTATTTGAGATAGTGGAAGAGGTGAAAATTTTGTGTTGGTGTCCTTTATAGAAAAGAAGGAATCCTAGAAGAATGAGGAACAAAAGATTCATGGTGGAATGGTAAGATAGGGGATGCAGAAATGGGATTCTCAACATGGGCAATGATGAAAATCCTGGGATTTGGGGTCTATACTGAAATGATATTGGTTGGGAAATAGAAAGAGGACTCGAGGTGGTGGTGCATAACCTACCCATCGATAAGATTGCATTACATAAAAATCATAGGCCTCTATTTCTTCGATCCAACCTTCAAGATGAGGCAACATTTCAGTCATAAAAGCAATATTTTCTTGTAAGCTGTAAAACTTGGCATAGGGCCAACCCATGGACAAGCTACCTTGAAGCCAATATTGAATGCCTTCATTTGATATGTGGCTATATATTGTACCATGCCTACCTCCTTTTTCTACATCTTAATCTGTAACTTTACATCTTCATATGTAGGATAGCCTCCATCATCTGTATGTTCCTTCTCTTGAAAAGTTACATAGTTAAGTGAACAATCAAATTGACCATGGCTATGCTCATAGAGATATGCATGTTGCTGATTGTCATCATAAAATGAAGTTGGAGGAGGGTTAAAATAACCTAAAGATGTAAAGTATCTGCTGTTGCTTTAAGCGGGAACTCAATTGTGGAAATGAAACCATGATTTCACAACTTCATGAATGGAAGAAAAATGGAAAGATGTGGAAGAAAACTAGATGGAAATGGGTAAAAACAAAATTCTGCAACTCAGAGAGTGGGTTACTTAGACCAATGGAGTCACCAGTTATGCTTGGGTATACCTCATAAGGCTGTTATTTCACTAAGAGCACAACAAATTAATGAAATAAAGTGAATGCAAATTAACACAATCAGTAACCAATATGAATCTTGTCCCATCAAGCATTCCAAAATCATAGTGTTGGTAGCACGGTGGCTAAGATATTATAATGGGATACTTATGAAATGTAGAGCTTTCACCTACTATCCCATCGGGTGTGCCAAAAATATTTCACCAAATCACTACACCCCCTAAATGGCCTGAGTGTTAATATGACATTCAGTGTGATTGGGTAACATGGGATCACCTCTCAAGCTATGGGACTTGTGGGCTTGAGGTGAACCTCTAGAGAAGGCTAACTTCCTCTTCCTAAACTAAACACAACACTACTCCTAATGCAATAAAACAATTAACTAGACCTATACTAACATTTCAAGGGGATTAGGAGAGAGATTTGCAAGAAATAAAACCTAAATTAGAAGTGGTGATGCACCAAGAAAGGGTTTTTCTAGACAAAATTTTGGCTTGCCAATGAAGAGAGATGATCATGAGGAGGATGAAGATACATCACATACTCAATTTACATATAGTACTTCATTCCTTGATAAGCACAATAACCTCCAAAATTACAAAGGCAAAGAAGGTTAGACAAAGGCACCTACAAACATGAGAAAGGCAAAAGGAAACAAAAAAATTGATGCAAGGACAAATAATTGATCACAAAACATAATTTCCATTACTTAAAGCACTTACATAGTGCATCATTACAACGGGAAAGGAAGAATTTTCCATTACTATTCTTGGAAGAAAGGCTTGTGAGCCTGCAAATTCACAACTCAACTTGTGAAGAGAGGGGAAGCTTGGAAAAATGTCTAACTCCTTTTGAAATAAGCACCCCTTTACATTTTATAGCATTTCTTGAGTGAAGGAGTAACCCTAGAGTCTAGGCAAGAATGTAACAAATAATTAATCACTATTGTTGTCCATGTTTGCCTCATTAATTGCAGCTCCACATTTTGAGGAACTATCCATTGAATGAAGAAAACCTATAATTTTGGAATGCAAAACTTCTAAAAATACATTTCTTAATGATTCCATTATGTAGCTCTTGTTTTCCTAATTCCAACAACTATACTTTTGTGGAGAATGGGCAATCGGGGATGAAGTTATGGTTGATAAGTAAAGGTTACTTTTTGGCCATCTTGGGCATTGTACTCCACCAGCTTTGAGTCAAAAAGTGGCTCAGCGAGTTAATTTCTTACTCGATGAGTTCCATGTTTTATTTTTGCATCGTGGTCTCCAAAATGTTCTTCACTGCTTCGAATGATGGGCTTCTTCATTATTTCTACCACGTATTTACCTTGGTTGGCCGAGCTAACATGGCTTGCTTTACGGATTACTCTTAGTGTTTTTGTTTGTTTACTCAAACACCTTCTCGAGTGACTCGACATCAACCCTTCTATGATGTAGTTTGTATTTATTCCACCCAACCGTCGCATGGATAGCGAGCCTCACATTTGAATTTAATTAAACAAGTCCTTCCACGCAACTCAACGAGTTATTCAATTTTTTTGCCAAGAGCTCTTAGTTAAATGTGAACAAGTGGTTGGAATAGCTCCACATCTTATATTGGATGACAAGCCATTTACTTAACTCCTTCCGTCATTGGGTTGACCACTTGTGTTCTGTGAGGGATCCAACATGTAGACCCACTACCTTACATTTTGGGCTCCACGTGTCCCTTGTGTTTACACCAAAACTGCCATTTTCCTTAGAAGCTTCATACTTTACGTGGTTGATGCTTTTAATGCATCTCGACCATGTGTCCGTTATCTTCCACATTGGGTGCCCCACCATATTATTCTACCGATGACTCAAAATTAACCTTTTTGCTATGTTTGGCCAACACCACTAGGTGACTCAACCACCTCACTTTCGGACCCCGACTGAGCTCACCCTTTCGGGCTTCAAAATCGAACTCGCACGTATACACCGCGATCTAACTGCCTTATTAATTCTGAATCCTGAAATCATAAACTCCTGAAACTCCGAAATGAATGAGCTCCAAACTCTGAATTTCAAAGTTTGGGCTTCGTAACTTTCCCACATTTCTTGTTTGTTGAGTTGTGGAGTTCAATTACTTTAGATTAACATGCAATATGAAACTTTCTGAAAAAATAGTAACCAACATCGGTTATGAAGGGAACGACATTAGTCAAGTAAGGAGGAACCGACATCGGTTAGGGTTAATCAAGGCGTCGGTTACCTGTGTGTGGGTGTTTTAATTAACTCATGGGAATTAGATCTATTTTTAGTATTAAAGCAGATCTATTGATTGTAATTACATGACTAAGTTCCCTAAGTTTGTATACACCTATATAAGCATAAAATCTAGGGTTTAGAAGTAAGAATTAAGAAGAACTTGCAAAAGTTGATGATTATTGTGAGAATAATTGTGAGAGAGAGAATTCTTGGTGAAGAATAAAAACTTGAGAGTAAGACAATACTATACATATGAGAGGTGTGGAAGATTGTAAATCTTCATTGTATATCTTGTGAAAGATTTGGATAATATATTGGCTTGTTTCTTGGTGGACATAGCCCACATTGGGTGAACTGCATTAAATATGGTGTTGATTTATATCTCTTGTTTTGTGTATTTATTCTTGTAGAATATCCATTTTTATTTGCATGTATGCTTAGATCTCGATGTATTATCTGCACAAACCGGTGTGTAACCCAACAACCGGTATCATAGCTTTGTTTGAGGGTATTGTGTGTTGACAAGATTTTACTCACGAGGGTTATCTGATTGAGTGGGAGCTACAACAATGGCAAAAAAAAACAAATACAAGGTACAGAAGTTTGATGACCGAAATTATCAATTATGGAAGATGTAGATTGAGGATTATCTGTATCAAAGAGATTTGTATTTACCATTGGATGAGAAGTATAGACCTACGAAGATGACTAATGAAGAATGAAAGATTCTTGACATAAACGCTTTGGGATCTATAATATTGAGCCTAACAACATCGTTGACTTTCAATATTGTAGCAACTTCTACGGTAGGGTTAATGAAATCTCTTGCTAATTTATATGAAAAACCTAGTGCTTTAAATAATGTTTATTTGATGAAGAAACTATTTAGTTCTAAGATGCATAAAGGTGGATCTACATCTAGTCATTTGAATGATTTCAGATCTATTGCAAAAATCGGTTGATATACCATTTGATGATGAAGTGAAAGCACTTTTATTCTTATGGTATTTTCCCGATAGTTGGGATAAATTGGTAATGGTCGTTAGTAATACAACATCTGCTAATAATATTTTGCATTTTGATGATGTGGTTAGTATAATCTTGAATGAAGAAATTTGCAGGAAGAGTGCAGAGGAATCGTCATTTGGGAATGCTTTGAATGTAGAAAGCAGGGGTAAGCAGAAGGAGAGATCCAGGATTAAGAGTAATGGGAAATCAAAGTCAAGGGATAACATATCTAAATCTAGAGGTAAGTGAATTAATTTTTGGAAATGTGGAAAAAGGACATGTAAAGAAATATTTTTGGTCAAAGGATAAAGAGAACCAATAACTGAGACAAAGGTAAAGAAGAAAATCTTGCTGCAGCAGAGGTAATGTAAGATGCTCTTATTCTTTCTTAAGATAATAGAATTGAATCATGGGTTTTAGATTCAGGAGCTTCTTTCCATGCAACCCCTAATAAGGGTTATTTTAGAAATTATTCCCAGGAAAATTTTGGGCATGTTTATTTGCGTGACGATGAACCTTGCAATATTACTAGTAAAGGGTAAGTTCATCTAAAATTACAGAATGGAAATACATGGGTATTGAAAGATGTGAGGCATGTGCCAAGCCTCAGGAGGAATCTTATTTCTATAGGGAAACTAGGAGAACCTGGTTACATGGTTATATTCACATCATACTCTTGGAAAGTTACCAAGGGTGCTTTTGTTGTGGTAAGAGTTAAGAAGGTAAGAACATTACATTTATCTACCTATGTTACTAATTCCTTTTTGCATTATCTACTTCAGATTCGAGATGCTTGCATGTGGCATGATCGGTTGGGCCACATGAGTTAAAATGGAATGTGGATCTTAAAGGCTAAGGGTAAGTTATTAGATTTTAAATATTTAGATCTTGATTTATGTGAGCATTGTGTTTTTGGAAAGCAAAAGAGAGTGAGATTTCTCAAAGTTGGGGAAACTAAGAAGGAGTAGAAATTGGAGCTTGTACACTCAAATGTGTGGGGACCAGCTCAGGTAGCTTCTCATGGAGGATCCCAATATTATGTTACTTTCATTGATGATGCTATAAGAAAGGTATGGGTTTATTGTATTAAACATAAATATGATGTTTTTGAAACTTTTAAAATATGGAAAGCCCTTATTGAGAATGAATCAAATTCAAAGTTAAAGTTCCTTAGATCTGAAAATGGTGGTGAATATTGTAGCAAGGATTTCAATGATTATTGTTTAGTGAATGGGATACATAGAGAAAGAATGGTTCCAAGAACACCATAGGAGAATGGTGTTACAGAAAGAATGAATAGAACAATCATGGAACATGCTAGAAGTATGAGGATACATTCTGGATTGCCCTTGCAGTTTTGGGTAGAAGCAAGTTGATACAACAATTTATTTGATTAACCATGGGCCTTCAAGTTCACTAGATGGAGGAATACCGGAGGAAGCTTGGACCGGAAAAGAGGTAGATATTTCTTTTCTTAAAGTTTTTGGTTTAGAAGCTTTTGTGCATATTGATAAGGAAAATAGAAAAAGTTGGATGCAAAATCCAAGAGATGCACTTTCATTGGTTATGGATCTGGTGATTTCGGATTCTATTTTTGGGATTTAGAGAATTCTAAAATTATTAGGAGTCGTGATATTAAATGGAATGAAAAGAGAATGTATAGGGATCAAATTTTGGTACCCAAGGATGAACCAATTGAGAAGTTTGTGAATAAAAATGAACTCTCGATTTAAAAGTAATACTAATAGGGTTACACAATAACCGATGTTAGTTGACCCCTAGCCGACATTGGTCATGAGAACCATGACGCTTATAGAACAATAGAACCGACATCGGTTATAGGTGACCGGTGTCGGTCACTGACAGATTTGGATAAAAATATCCAGGAGGTCTAGAATGAGCCACCGGTACCCCAAACTCCTATGAGAAGGTCAAAAATGGTAAGTAAACCTCCAAAAAGATTTACACCTTACCTATTTTATTTATTATTGACTGACAATGGTGAACCATAGATTTTTGAAGAAGAAATGAAAGATGAGACCCACGTCTAGTGGGAGCATGGCATGGATGAGGAGATGAACTCCTTGGAATAGAACCAAACTTGGGATTTGGTTAAGTTTCCAACATGTAAGAGGAAATTGTAGAACAAATGGGTTTACAAGATCAAGGAAGAAGAGGGTGGACAGAAAAGGTATAAGGCAAGGCTTGTAGTAAAGGGATTTGCACAAAAAGCAGGTATTGACTTTGGTGAAATATTTTCTCATGTTGTTAAGATGACTTCTATTCGTATTGTATTGAGTTTAGTTGCAGTACATGATTTGAATTTAGAGAAACTAGATGTGAAGATGGATTTCCTTCATGGTGATTTGATGAAGATATTTATATGTAGCAGCCACTTGGGTATGAAGTCAAGGGTAAGGAGAAATTAGTGTGCAACTTGAAAAAGAGTCTATATGAGCTCAAGAAAGCTCTAAGTCAATGGTACATGAGGTTTGATAGTTGTATGCATGAGCATGGTTACTTGAGATGCGAATATGACCATTATGTATATTTCAAGAAGCTTAAAAATGGGAGTTATATTATTTTGTTATTGTATGTGGATGATATGCTTATTACAAGATCTAATATGCATGACATTGGTGAGCTTAAGGGAAAACTAGCTCACACATTTTCTATGAAGGATTTAGGAGCTCCAAAAAGAATCCTTGGTATGCAAATACACAGAGACATGAAGAAAAAGAAATTGTATTTACTTGTAGGATTATATCTATAGGGTGTTAGAAAGGTTGAAGATGCAGAATGTAAAGCCTGTTAGTACACCTATGGCTGGACACTTCAAATTGAGCAAAGATCAGTGTCCATCATCACATGAGGAGGTCAAATACATGACACAAGTTCCATATGCTTCAACAGTTGGGAGTCTCATGTATGCTATGGTTTGTACTGCACTACATCATACATTGCACAGGAAGTGGGAGTTATGAGTAGATACAAGGCCAATCCAGGTAAAGAGCATTGGAAAGTAATCCAATGGATACTCAAGTATTTGAAAGGGACATATAGCATGTAGTTATGCTATGGAGGTTTGGATATTTAATTATGTGGCTATGTTGATTCGGATATGGTTGGAGATCTGGATGGTAGGAGGAGCACTACTGGATATATTTTCACAGTAGGTGGGATGAAAGTTAGCTGGATTTCAAGATTGTAGAAGGTTGTGGCTTTGTCTACTATAGAGGTAGAGTATGTTGTAGATACAGAGGCTAGCAAGGAGATGATATGGATGAGTAGGTTCATGAAAGAGTTGGGAAAGGAGTAAGATGATTGTAAACTATTCAGTGATATTCAAAGTGTAATTAATTTGGTAAAGAACTCAATTTTCATTCAAGAACGAAACACATTCAGTTGCGGTATCACTTCATACGAAGGTATTGGAGGATGGGTAGTTGAATATGGAAAATATTCATACGAGTGATAACTCCTACAGATATGCTAACGAAGCCATTAAGCAAAGGAGAAGTCATAGCTACACTCCACTTCTATTGGTATTTGAGTTTTATACTTGAAGAGGTGTTGGTATCCGATTTAATCTCCTCATAACTTGAACATCATCATGAATCTGCACAAGACACTCAAGGATAAACAAATGTTTTATATGTCATTTTAACCAAGGATCACACCTATCTACTTGTTTGTATTCAAGATTTGAGGGAGTGGATAACACCTTTATAAGGGTTTTGATCTAACCCTCACTATTTTAGGTTGTGCCTATCAACCAAGGAAAGAGAACCTGTATTGTAGCCCCTATATGGTAAGGATATGAATATATCCTTGTGTTTTGCATATGGTGTGGAGGAGGCTTTGTTAAAACATGATCAAATATCCATTATCCAAAATCAAAAGAGCTGTCACTAATAAATTATGGAAATGTTCTCAAAATAAAGCTAGAGCTGCTAAAGACATGATAAAACCCTGATCAACTTTGTGCATTTTTGTGAAAGGATTGAATTTTTTTGTGGACACACAATGCAGATGCAGGGGTATTGTAGGTAGGATGAGTTAGTTTAAAATGAAATTCTGATGAGAGACCTTGGAACAAGAGTAGCTAGAAATCATCACCTTCTTTGGGAAACCTTGTAAAAGAATTACAACACCTAAACAATAGAGATGTTTCAATGAATTTGAAGTGCTCTTTCAACCAAGATGTGTGCACAATGGATGCCCAAATCTGCACTATTCCATACAAACTTTGATAGCCTACCACAAAGGCTTGAAGCAAAATATCAATAAAGCATTCAAAACCCCTTGTTAGATCATGTCCTAAGGTACACCCAAAGGTTTACAAACACCCTCAATTTACAAGGAAGGTAAGATGAGTTTAAATATGTTTATCTTCACTCAAATGAATACTCTTCTGAATGAAAGATTGCAGATGCCTTCAAACCCTCTACAAGAAATGAGACCATGCATGACCAATAAAGATCCCAAACACAAGATTGCAACATGAGCATGAAACACAGATTAAAAACATACTGAAATATAGGTGTATGCAAGCTTTGCCAAGAGATAAAACCAGTTAATCCAAGAATTTGATCAAATATATCAGCAAGGGAATGTTATTTAGACAATCTCAAAGATTGTGGCAACATGATGAACATTTGATGCAAACTGGAATAAAAATGGCTCTCAGGTAGTTTCTCAAAAAAGAAATGGACTTCTTCCAGTTTTCCCTATGAAAATTCTTCTCTCCTTTTTCCAAAATTCTCAACAGACCTCCAAAAATGCTTCCAAACTACATCATATACCCTATGCCAACTTGGATCCTTGCATCCCAAGCAAAGAATATGCCAAAGGGATCAAATTTGTTACAAAACCCTATCCATTTGATGAAAAATGATATAAAACTATGAAACAGCTCACCAAATGCCAGAGATGCACAAATATTTTAAAATATTGCATGAACTCGATCCTTATCCATCCTAGGGTCATGTTTTTGGCATTCCACCATGCCAACATGCATTTGCAATCATTTTTCACCTTTTTCCCTCATCATTTTTAACTCTGCAACTTTTCATTTTTACCTTTCACATGTTTTTCACGGGCTGAGAAAAATATCTCACAAAAACACTATAGGTCACCGAATTAGCTCAAATAAATGATGCCATTGTGTTCAGAAGGCTGAAGGGATGCAGATTCATATAAAATTTCATGTGTTTTGGTGCAAAAATGACGATTCCACACTTCTTGGAGCTCCAATGGCGCCCAAAAAATGAAATTACATAGCTGCCGTTGATTAAAATCAACTTTAAATGCCATCCCTCCACGTGGCAGATCCAAATCCTCTTTAAAAATGCCAAAATTACTTTTTGCCTTTGAATGGGGTGGGACACGTGTCCAAATATGATTGGGGCGGGCCCCCAATCCTAAAAGTGCATTTTGAACCTTTTTTGATTTCGAGAAAATTTTGAAATTTTTTTCCCGCTTGCCCCCTGAATGTGCCACGTGTCCTCTTGTGGGCCCTACTGAAAACCACAGGCCAAAATGATGACTTTGCTCCTTTTTTGAGAAAGGAAAATTTTCTCAACAATCTCTCGCAGGCCCGAACACCCGCTGCCTCTTCTGCCACGTGTCTCCATCGCATTGGATGCAGAGCCGACCCTCCAAAATTGTCTTTAAACCTCCTGAAGCACAAGAACCGTTGCGCCCGCACTCTCCATCTCTACTTTTGAAATGTTCCACGTGTCACCCCATGATTCAATGCGGGGGGACATATTCAACTTTTCCCGTCGGGGCCACAGACAAGCTTTCTGGTTTTGGGATTTTTTTCCAAAATTTGTAAATTTTTCAACATTTCTCCCACGCTCAAAATCCCCGCCAAGTCTGGGACACGTGTTCGCTTTTCATTCATCAGTAGGGTTCGAGCCAAAATTTTCTTTTACCTTGTGAAGTTTAAAACTTCAAATTTCTCCAAACCTCCACCCCTCCATTTCATCCCCTGCATACGTGTCACTTTCCTATTCGATACGGGCCTCTAGGTCAAAATTTTTCCTTAGGCATTTTGAAGCCAAAATTTTCAAATTCTTCTAAGTCCCCGCTTTTCCGGTTGATCTCCCGGACACGTGTCACCTTTCCAATGGTTGCGGGCTTGCGGGCCAAATTTTTCCCCTGACACCCCGAGCCAAAAAACACCAAAATTTTCCAAGTCCTTGACCATCCGCCTGGCCCTCCTGACACGTGTCATCATGCCATTCACTGTGGGCCTTCGGTAAAAACTTAATTTTGAGAAATTTTTCCAAAATGGAAGAAAAATTTCCTAAGTTACTTCCGCCACCCACCAATCCTCGACCAATCATATCAGGCCATGTAAGCACATCCCTGTGACACTGTGGGGCCACAGGGAAAAATTTGATTTTGAGAAATTTGCAAAAATGAAGGCAAAATTTTTAAGTGACCTCCGCCACTCGATGCTCCATCTGTCCAATCAAATCATGCCACGTAGGCATAGTAGGCAAATGCGAGGCCATGGAGCAAATTTTCCTTCGTCCGAAAATTCAAAATTTGACAAGTTATAACATTCTTTCCGACTGCACCCGGCCAATGAGAGCCTGCCATGTCAGCATAGAGTTTAAAATGATAAATTTGATGGCCCGAGAGCACGTCAAAATGTGAAAAATTCAGGGAATGCCCTAGAAACTAAATTTTTTGACAGGGAAGGTAGAATTCTTCATTTTAAACCAACTGAATCATCTCTTGACATCATTTGCAACCTTAGGGATTGGGAAATACTTGCACGAATTCAAGATTTGATCAATTTCGAGCTCTTTCACGATTTGGCAAAGGAGAAAATGGTACAGCCCGTGAAAATGAATAAATCAGGGCACGAATGGGGGGAGAACTTGGATTTTACTTCAATCTAGGCAGTAATAATGACAATGAGGGCATTTTGAAAACATTCAACTGGATAAAACGAGTTACAGATCTTCATCTCGAGCCACAAGGACGTTTTGGAGTAAAAATGGAACATGGAGAATTAGAGTAAAGTGTGTAAACCCATAAATTGCACCAACAAGAGGAAGAAACGGCTAAGGAAGGATCCAAGAATGATGTTGTATAGGTATAGTGCAGTAATTAATCTCCAAGTGAGAGATTGTTGAGTTGTGGAGATAAATTACTTTTGATTAACATGCAATATGAAACTTTCTGAAAGCACATTAACCGACATCGATTATGGAGGGACCAATATCACTCTATCACCTATGAATGACATCGGTTAGGCAAGGAGGAATCGACATTGGTTAGGGTTAATCGACGCGTTTGTTACTGTGTGTGTGTGTGTGTGTTTTAATTAACTCATGGGAATTAGATCTATTTTTAGTATTAAAGCAGATCTATTGATTGTATTTGCATGGCTAAATAACCTAAGTTTTTATACACCTATATAAGCATAAAAGTTAGGGTTTAGAAGTAAGAATTAAGAACTTGTAAAAGTTGATGATTATTGTGAGAATAATTATGAGAGAGAGAATTCTTGGTGAAGAAGCAAAAGCTTGAGAGTAAGACAATATTGTACATCTGAGAGGTGTGAAAGATTGTAAATCTTCATTGTATATCTTGAATGCTTTGGATAATAGATTGGCTTGTTTCTTGGTGGACATAGCCCACACTGGGTGAACCACGTTAAATATGGTGTTGATTTATATCTCTCTTTTTTTTTTATGTATTTCTTATGGTAGAATATCCATTTTTGTTTGCATGTATACTTAGATCTGATGTATTATCTATACAATCGGTGTGCTAACCCCAACATTTTCAACTTTCCTGGTGAGTTCTAAATTAATTTTTTTGTAAAGCCCGAAAGGGCTATCTCCAAAATGAACTCTTGCATGTTTTCCTTTGTGTTGATTGAACTATCTCTCTTCCGAGCTTGATTACCTCCCCGACCGAGCCATTCCAATGACTTGCTCGATGATCCCACAAGCTTTTCCCGACTCCTATGAGCTCCACCTAATCTTAGCCCCTTTGAGTAATCCTCGTTAGCTATCACCAAGCTCGTTAATGTAAAACCGAGCTCAATCTTGAGATTTTCCAACTAGCACTTTAGCCTCATTGCCATTGGTCCTCACACGAAGCATGAGCCTTGCAATTCATTTTGGCCCTTGCCAATTTTGTGCTTTTCGCATTGTATTGAGCCAATATTTCTACCTTCTTGGGGAATTATTCTCATTGATCTTAGTGTTGTATGCTTATCACCTTGCACACTTTTCCATAATGCATCCTACGAGCTTTGAAATTCTTACTAAGGCTTGGTCCTCTTCAAGTTTCCATTGAGACTTGGAAATGTGAAATTGACCCTAGCTGAGCTCAAAAATTCTATATGGTGAGCCTCCTCATATAAATTCCAATAATGCAGAGCCATCAACTTATCTCATTTCCTTTCGATGCTCATGTAATTTACCCGGCTCACTACCTAGGCCACTTCAAACACCCACCTATTGAATCGCTATGGTGAGCTCCTCGGAGATGCGATTTAGCTCAAGCTCACCTCCGGATATCTATTTACCTTAAAGCTTCAATTATCTCTGAATTGAACATGCACTACTCCATCTACGTTACACTATCTATGAGCTAATTTCTCTATGCCATGACACCCTACTCGGAAAATGGCTCAATTCGTTAATCCCCGATCTTCAAAATTCACCGACTTGATCCCATAAAAGAGTCATCACAATAACCTTTAAGCCATGTTTTGATTCTTCCGATCATGACTCCATTATCAATCATGATATTTGTTGGTTCTATTTACACCATGTTACTTGCAAGCTTGTTGTTTCCATCATAAGCTCACCTATAGCCTAATCCACAAGCTCTTCCCCAGCATCATGCAAATCACCATAACTAGGCTTGAGTTAACTGTTCAATCCTTCAAACTCGCTTATTATACCTGAGCCCAATGAGCTATCCCACTATGTGACTTGGCTCTAGCTTGGCCGACCGATTTAATTCCTTTTGGCGCGCGTTTAGCCAACTTGATGCCGAGTTAAGTCCATCAATCATACATTGAGTCTATTTTCTACCAAATCGAAACCGAACCCTAGATGGTTTGAGCTTGTGATTCCTGAAAATTGATTCGCCTTGATGCTACTTGATGCGATCTCGAGCTATCCCCACTTTACTCGAAAACTACAACTTGGTCCTCCATATTAGTTAAAATTGAGCTTTAAATTTTCCCCATGTAGCGATCATCCAGATATAATGAGCCATTCACAATATTACCTTAGCTAACACAACAACTCAGCTATTGTTACATAACACCTTCTGTCCTAGACCACAATACCAACACCTGTGAGCTCACTTCAAAACTTTGTTAAAAATCTGCAACATTTCCGCGAGCTCGTGGAGTTTGATTTTGACTTCCCATGTTGACTTGCTTGATATCCTCCGATGTGATCAACACATAGCCCGTTCAATGTTATGAACTAAAGCTCTAGCTTGATGCATTGAGCTATTCTTTAACTTGGCTCTCCTTTTGATCTTGCCATTCTACGTCCATTGGTGAGCTATCACTTTTTACATTGTAAAAGTACTAGAGCCTGATTTCTAATGAAGGGTTTCCATGTGAGAGTGTTTAACCATAACCTTGAGTCTTATCACATAAAGGAACACTTTCTGACATAATGTTTATGTAGTTAAGCTTTGTTTTATAATCCCATGATGGCCAATACTTCTTTGTCTTAGAAAATGCTTCTTCAATTGTCACAGGTGGTGTAACTTGAAATCTAATTTTTTTTTTGAATGGGAAGGTTATGCACGTAACCACAATTTCTACTTGAAATTGAAAAGTACTCCTGGATCTATAAACTCGGGCTCAATATCATAAATTTTACCACCATTGTCCATTCTTTCCCGTGGGCAAAAATGTATAACACTAAGTTTAAATTTACAAGTTTTTAAGGGCACCGATTCACCCCTCCCCCTCTCGGTGCTTAAATGATCAACAATAGAGAACTTCCTCATACCTATAGGCACTTAATTTGAAGGTTCCCATCTTTTTCATAGGCCTATAAACTCTTTCATAACAAATTTAGAGATAACATAGACTTCTCTTGTCTTAAAGACACTTTATACACCTCTATCACCTTCATTTAGTTGTCTTCATGACACCACAAGCTTTCCAACCATATGTAGCATACCATTTAGACCACTTTGTCATACTTGTACCACTTCATTTTATTTTGATTATGCATTATAGATAATCATACTTATCCTTTAGTCACATTTACACTGCGATACTTTAATACTTTGGCATTAGACCAAACTCAATGATACTAACTAGGTCCAATACCTCTTTAGCATAATCATACATAAATTCTTCTTGCACAGTGTAAGAACCTATCATAGTCATATTTACCTTGAATTTTCTCTTTCCTTGACCTCTAGAACCTTTCTCAAACCTCGTAGGTGTATATTCTCATACCACTGAGACCTAAGGATTACCCTTCCTCCTCTGATAACTCATCATTTTATGCACATATATATATATATATATA
Source organism: Taxus wallichiana var. yunnanensis (assembly GCA_018340775.1). Lineage (NCBI taxonomy): Eukaryota > Viridiplantae > Streptophyta > Pinopsida > Cupressales > Taxaceae > Taxus > Taxus wallichiana. The sequence goes on along the minus strand of CM031239.1, from coordinate 421,435,333 downwards.
AGTTTTTGTTCCAACCAATCTTATTTATTTATCCTCCATGTTTTTAGCATACATTTTCAGCTTCTCAAACATTTGATAAAACTTAAATGCCAATAACAAAATCTTAGAGGTATTCATAGATCTTGTTATACTTTTTACCATACTTATTCTTGGCTCCAAGACACAAATTCACAATCTAGACACATAGAGGCACATAATCAACTTAACAATGGGCACCCTTCTAGACTTCCTTGCACTTGAACAATATTTTCACAACTTAGTCAAGACCCTTTAGACATAGAAATCTGATTAAGATTGATATGACACCACACTTCCATGAAAATAAAGACTTGAAAAATCAGTTTTGCACACTTAGAACTATTGAAACTCTTATAAAAACTAGTTATCAAGCATAATATATTTGACCAAGATATGATGATAATTATAGAAGATGACACACCTTGAAGACTAAACAACCTCATGAAAAATATAGACACATTTTAAGGTATACCTCTCTTTGACAATACTCTCTTCTTGAGAAATACTTTGATACTTGTAACTTTCACTAATGTAAACACCAAATCGTACCTTTTCAATCTACATAAACATAACTTCTTGGAAACACACATACTTGTGGCTTCTCTTAGTAGTCTTCACAGGCACATATCACTCATGATTTACAAGCCTTCATACTTTAAGAGCTTTGAAAGGGCCTTCAACATGACTTATACTGTAACTTATTTTATGATATAGATTCCCTTACTTGGTGGATAGATAACAAATCAGATTCTTGACTCAATATAAGTATTAAAATTTTCATGACACATGTAGATTGAGTAAATGACCAATAAAACACTTAGAATTTTTCATACTTATGACAAAATATTTGAGGCTATACAGAAATCTAAGACACTTCATGAAAAACTTCTCAACCTATCACCTTTGTAACTTAAACGAGATATATTCATAGATTATTCTCGATAGTATAACTCTAAAAATCCTTTCTTTACATGACGCATACCATTTAGACTTGATGGTTTCTTATGAATCTAATATTCATAGACTCGGGGATAACAAACAACATTTGATTACCATACAAATTCCTTGATGCATTAGCTTATTCAAAGATACTTTTATCACTTACAACAACCTTTTAAGACCTTACTCGGACCTCGAGATACCTCAAAATGCCCGATCACATATAATGACGCACTTTGTATGATATAATGGCTTAGACACAAATCAACATGACTTCAAAATCTCAAAACTCAAAGATTGCAATCAACATTGATGACTTGAGACCTAACACTCCCTAAAAGAATTACTACATAGACATAGATACTCTAACTCAAATCATAGGACACATTTACATGACTTTATTTACCCAAGGACATCACTCATACTTACAAACTCGATACCTTATAATGACAAGAGCTCAAATCCACATGAATAGGTTACTTAACATACTTTATAACCCTTGAGATGTTCCAAACACCTAGCTCCTTCAACTTCTCATGAACTGAAGCATTGAGACAAATGTGATCTTCTTCAACTAGAGAAAACATGCTTCCTTGACATGATTTGGGCTTGTTGACAATGTTTCCAACCTTGATATCATTATAATCCTCCTTGTCAAACTTCATAATGTACATAATAGACTAAGAATCAACTCTCTTGACATATTTATCTTGAACAACAATTTTCTTGACCATAGGAGCAAAACTTACAATGAACTTCTTCTTGGTTTGAAAAAATCTTTCTATATGACTAGATTTTTAAAAATTGAAGCAAAAAACGTGCTTCTTTCTTCTTGGTTCAAACACACTAAGATTCCATCAAAAATCCCCGCCCTATGACCATACTAAAAACATGAAAAATATTCCCCTTTAAAGAGAGATACATCACTCTTAAGAGACCTAATTTTTCAATCTCTAGCTCTATGACAAAAATTATGAAAAACAAAACAATATCCATTAAAGGAAGTACCATACCTCATAGCATTAGGTTGTCTAACTGAGTTAGACCTTCTCAAATCAGTATTATTTGTCACCTTCTCATCTAATTTGGAACTTGGACCAGCTTCACCATCACTCTTCACATGTTTTCCTTCAAACCCTAGGCCTGTTTTGTCATTTTTAGATTTTAACCCTCTAAGATCCCATCAAGATCTTGATATATCTTCTCAATCCTCTCATACATCCTCAACTTATTAGATGCACTCTCCAAATATAATTCTAAATATTTCAACCTCTCTTCATACCTAGAACAAGTGATTTATTTCTCCTTTAGGTATTTTGACATACTTTCAATTTGATATTTCAAACCCTTAATGACTTGATCATGTTATATCTCCATACCCTTGATCTAAAATTGTAAGAAATCAATCACTGACTGAGCTACTTCATTCCTCTTCCTTAATGCTGCTTCAACATATTAAAATTTACCCATCTCTTGTGCTTTAAAATATCTCATTCAAGTTACTAAGCTCAAGCTTCACAGGACCCTCTCTCGATACCAATTGTTGGAAGCATAATGGAATCAGAGGGGGTGAATCATTCCTAAAAACCTTATTTTCATTTACATTCATCATTCATTATCATTTATACATCCATTCAATCAACCATGAACCATATGTGTGATTACTTAAACATAGAAAAAACCATTCACAAGAGAAAGAGCAAGAGAGTACACAAGAACAAAAAATATAAGTGGGAAACCCTCAAGGGGAAGAAAACCCACTAAAAATATACTTATATTACACAAAGCAAAGATATTTAGTGAAGCACCAACTTCACAAGGAGCACCAACCCCTAGTTTAGTAGAGCACCAACCCTACAAGGAGCACCGTTGGTGTCGGATATTTACCATGCATATATTTTAAGTACATGGGATTCCTCCACATAGGTGATTCATCATGCTTAGGTGTCCTAGGGTGTCATTATGGCCTTACATGTGTCATAGAGCGTCATAGGAGTTACATTTGACCGGTTATTCTAGGAATGTAACTCCCACCTCTTGACGGCTACATTTGTGGGGGAGTTTCACACCCCACTACTATATGTACACCTTTTCATCTTGAGCAATAAAATGGAATGGAATGGAATAGAGTATGGGATTTGAGCCATTTTTCCCTTAATGCATGCACATTTCTCTCATGGGTGATTTCTTTCTTCGATCTTGAAGCTACATCATTTTTCGGTTGAGTGCAACGTTTTGATGCTCACGGATTCCCTCCAGATCTTTGTCATTCCTCCAACATGGTATCAAAGTGGTTTTGTTAAAATGTGTAATCTTCATTTATCGAGTTGCTTATTACTTCGGTTTCTTCTTATTTCCTCATGCAAGTTTTTTTGATTATTACTTTGGAATCGTATTGCTCACCTTGCGTTGAGGTTTCAACAATTGCAAGTTTGAGGGGTTGTTCGTGGCTCATTTTTGGGTGTTCGTGGTCTTTTCTGGCTTGTTAACTCGTGCATTCTTGGCTCGTGCATTCCATCCACCTATGCATTGGAGCTCTTGCTACCCTCTTTCATGGCTTGTTTGCATTTTCTTTGACTCTACCGTGATCAAGTCAGGGTCATCATATTCGCCTCGTGCTCTATGGTTAAGTGCTCACCCAATGTGCAGCTTGCTCATGCCTCTACATTGACTCACCACCAATTGATTTGCTTGGACTCGGGCTTGTTCATGGTCTAAACGTGGTTGTTTTGGATTGTTCAAGGTCTCAACATGGTACCTTGGCTTAAGTTATCCCTTGTGGTGATCCAACTAAACCGTGCCTTGGCTCCTTCCCACGCATTTCTCTTTCTGCCTGCTTCCTTGCATTGGCTTCATTGGTATGTGCAACTCGTATTGGTTCATTTCTCATGCATTAGTTGTTGTTCAAACATCTATGGGTTTTTTTCTTTGGCTTGTCAACCTCTACATGGGTTTTGATCCATTTTCCCCTTAATGCATGCACATTGCTCTCATGGGTGATTTCTTTCTTTGATCTTGAAGCTACATCATTTTGTGGTTCATAGCTTGGGGATCGAATCGTGTTGCTCACCTTTGTTTCTTACTACTCTTTGACTCATAGTTTCTTGTGCAAGCTCTCCTTTGCATGTGCTTTAATTACTTTATTCAAGGGTCTTATGCTTGGTTTGTTGGCTCGAGGTTTCTTGTGCTTAGAGTTTTTCTTCCTGATTGACTCGTTTGCATTGGTGAACTCGCTACTCGGGCATGTTTTTGGATTCGGAGGCTCGTTTTTGGTTTTCTTATGCATTAATTTTTCATGCATTGGGTATTGATACCTCTCACCTCGGATCTCTGGGCTTGTTTTAGCATTCTCGGCGTTAGTTTCACACGTCTGCGGGCTTAGCTCTCTACGTGCTCCTGTGTGCTTAGATTCACCACTGGCTTCTGTGGTTATGTGCTCACCCAACCTGTAATTTTCTCATGCCTCTACGTTAACTCACCATTGTTTGCTTTGTCTAAATGTGGGTACTTTGGCTTAAGTTCTCCCTTGTGGATGTTTTTCTTGGTAGGCTCACTGCTCAAGCTTCGGTTGTGCATTTTGGGTCGTGTTCATCTGCTAAGGCTTCTTTGCTCGTGAAAATTGTGCATTAAACCTGTTCTCGCATTAGAAGTGGGATCTTAGCCCTGCATGACCATTGAGCTTGTCCTTTGTTCTATGCTCGACCCTTGCATCATGTGGTCGAGTCTTGTTGTGCTTCCAGTTGGCTTCCCTGGTTTGCTCCTCCCGTTTGAGTTCCCGCCGCAACCTCCTATCCAAGCTTGGTCCTCTCTATTAGACTACTACATTTATCTCTCGGTTCAACCTCAGTGTTGGAATTTTCCACTTCAAACTCTGGCTAGACTCGTATCCTGACAGTTTATGTGTTGTTTCTAACCTACTCAACATTACCCCACCTAACGGTGTAACTCGGCGCTCTTCACGGCGTTGACCTCGCTCCGACCTATGTTACAACGGTTACATTCTCTTCCCAACTCGGACTCCATGTGGTAGTATTTAGGGCACTTGGTGTATCTCACATTTGTTTCATGTGGTGACCTGTTCAACATTGAATCCGTTGTAACTCAGCCACTATACATTCCAGCTTGGTGCATCCATGGTTTGATACCTCAGCTAGGGCCCATTCCATTTTAGACTTGTTTGGTGGTTAAAACAATCCTATTTTTAATGTTTTAAGGCAAAAAAATTCTTATCATGGCATTGTAATAATTTTAAGGCTCTAATTTTCTTGTAATTATGTCCTTCATTCATGTGTCGAAGATGAAGGGCGAGGTCTGGGGTTGGCAGGAGGCTAATCCCCCCTCGTAAGAAAAAAAAACCCTACTTAAAATTTGATTCCATTTCTAATGAGTACCCACATGAAACCCCTTGTACCCATTTTGAGCACTTTTTAAATCCTTTTTAGGGCTTATTGGCATTTTCCATTAGTTGCGAGAATCATTTTCTTGCTATAAATTTTGACTTTGCTCGGTTTTGAGCACTTCTTTAGTCAAAGTTGCATGATTTTTCACACATTACGTGATTAAATTGTTGGTTTTGTAAACGCCTTACTTTATAAAGTTCCACATTCTAGGGGGTTCACCAGTAGTACTCTTGGGTTTTCACACGTAGATGCATTATCAGTTGAGTTTGACGTCATACATTTGTGCACCTTGAAATTTTGATTCCACATCATGGAGGGTGCTCTTTCCAAACTTGAGTGTTGTAGGATCACTTTATAGCCTCTGCCACTTCTTACTGGGAGAGATAACTATTTAGCATGGCGTGCTTCTATGGAACACTACTTCACCTACGAGGGTATTTCACACTTCTTGCTTGGGCCAGTTCCTGCACCCACTGATCATCATCATCTTAATGATTTTCTCAACACTTGTGACCATGTTTTTGGTACCATGATGATGCATGTCTCTCCATCTCACTGGTTTCACATGGCAGACTTAGATCCACCCCACCGTGTCTAGAGCATTCTTCAGTTCCTCTATAGAGACCCTTCACATACCGTCCGACGTTCTTGTTGTTGATTCAGTTAGACAGTTCCACTAACACAAACTCACTTGGTTCTACTTCGATGATGAGGACCAGTGCACCCTATTTTGATGTCAAGAGTACTATAAAGGAATCTTCTCCTCCTTATCTTATTATTCCAGAGAGTGTTGACACATCCCACATCTCATAAGATATTGAGCAATCTCCTATACAGCCTCTCATAAATCATCACACCCACCTCTTTTCCACCTTTAGTGTGTGAAGCCCCTTTCACTCCTTTACCTTCATTGGATGACTCCTACATATCTCGACATCACTCTTCTATTTGTTGAGCCCCCTCATTGGGATGAGTATCTACCTGACCTTAGTCATCTTTTTGCAGAGTACACTTGTGATGTACTATAGGTTCCTCATCCATCTACAGGTATTTCAAAGGAGTTCATCATCTCCGTTGTTGGAGTGCCCCTTCTGGGACTCTTACCACTTCCACTTTTCCGGAGACCTTCATTGATCCACCCTTGCTTGTGGATCCATTTTCTGTTGTGGGGATGTTTTTTTCCTTCACATCAGTTGGACATCCTTTTATAGGCATTCACCCTTCAAAATCTGATACTTCACTTTCGTGACATTACCTTCGGTTCCTTTGCACTCACTTGCTAGACCTATGTCACACTTTCATGGACCAGACTCAGAGTTCTTCGTGTTACTACCTTCGGTTTCCTTCATAGAGTGGGTAGACTTCCAACATGTCATTTATGTCCTTCCTAAGGGTAGGCACATAGTTCGGTGCGGATGGCTCTTCTTCAATCCAGAGGCAGAGGATCTCATGATCGACATTCTTTTGGGAGACCTCCTAGAGCTACAGATTTTAGATCCATCCATGGCATCTTCTGCATTCCTCTCATCTCCCTCTTCTTCTCTCTTCTTCTTCTTTCCGAGAGATTTCCTCTTTGTACATGGGTACCTTTATAGGCTTGTCTATGGTGGGACCCATCCTTGGCATCTTTTTTAGATTAGAGAGTGGACTTGTCTCTCTTTTGGGGGAGTTTTTCCCACTGGTTTTTCTCCTTTTACTCCACTTTTCGAGAGTTTCTTGTACATGGGTACCTCATCAGGCTTGTTTCAGGACCCACTTCTCCTTGTTTTCATCTATGTGTCCACCTAAGCTATGCTTCGGGGGTGTTTGTGTAGGATATTTTCCATGCATATATTTTAAGTACATTGGATTCCTCCACATAGGTGATTCACCATGATTAGGTGTCCTAGGGTGTCATTATGGCCTTACATGCATTATAGAGCATCATAGGAGTTACATTTTATTGGCTATTCTGGGAATGTAACTCCCACCTCTTGACGGCTACATTTGTGGGGGAGTTTCACACCCCACCACTATATGTACACCTTTTCATCGTGAGCACTAAAAATGGAATGGAATGGAATAGAGTATGGGATTTGAGCCATTTACCCCTTAATGCATGCACATTTCTCTCATGGGTGATTTCTTGCTTCGATCTTGAAGCTACATCATTTTGCGGTTGAGTGCAATGTTTTGATGCTCACAGATTCCCTCCAGATCTTCGTCATTCCTTTGATAAGCACCAAGCCATAATTTAGTGAAGTACCCACTCCACAAGGAGGCTAAAACCCCCCAAGATGATTAAGCACCAACTCAACCACATGAGGATTTTAATATCTTATTTTTTTTTCTACCACAACTGTGGAGATCTCTAATTTACCTCACACAATCTTCTTAAAACCCTCATTCTTCTAGCTGACTCTATCTTCTTCCTCTTTGGATTTTTTTAGCTATAAAACATTACACACATGATATCAAACATTCCTCCACCTATAACACATCTGATTATCTTTAAAACAATCCCTCATACATGTAATTCACTCTCTCCTAGGTCGCACTTTTCACCCATGCAAGACTAGCTCACAAAATGAGCTAGAACTTCACTTTTATATGATTCTCTCCCTTCTAACTCAAGATAGGTTAGTTTTAAACCTTTTTCACGACCACAATAAAACTCCATAAAATTCAAATAAACTCATTAAAATGGTCATATATGACCCATATAGGTCGGCCATGCCCAAAACCACTCATCTTGCACCAAAATGCCTCAAAATCCCATCACTAAGATGAGAAAAATCCACTCATACAAAAACCATGATTATTAAATCTCCAAAATTCACCACACATGATTAATATATCATAAAAACCATACATGGTCTCACATTTTCTTGGACCAATCAAATATTTCATTAAATGGGCCCATTGGCTCATATCCTTCTCAAAACAATTGTTTCCAACACCTGTCTTTACCTTTGTGCCTCAAGACCACTCAAGATGAAATAAACTATGGAATGTGAAAACCATATGGAGACTAAAAAACCAATAGAACACATACATGCATGCTAGACATCATTAAACATCCATATGCTCAAATCACAACCACTTTCCTCTTCATAAAAATAAGTTTGCCCAAAAACTAGTTTTGCAAACTCAGCTGATTAACACCCTTTTGTCACTTTCAATACCTCTTAAGGAATTCAATAGGAACAATTTTACTCCCTATAAAATATCTAGGTGATATAAATCATCAAACAATCCATCTCATGCCTCATATAAATCAGTCTCTCATCCCGAGAAAACCGTCTCGAAATCCAACATACATTCGTCTTCACAAATTGATCTGAAAGATACACCAAATAAAATAACCAAGACATAAGAAGTATATCTTTGAAATATATCTGGATAAAATTTCCATAAAGTATTGAAATTGCTTCTAACTCGAGTGGAAGGCCTTCAACCAAGCCAATCTCTACAAACTGCTTTTTATGCCTCCTTGGACTCAAGAAATGATCATTATCCCAACATACTCCATCACCTCAAAAATAACTTCAAATATTTAAAAAATCATGGAAAACCTTTATAAATTATTTCTAAACACTCAAAACCTTCACCAAGCAAGAACAACTCATAATCATCACTTTACCTTATGAAGTCATTTGACACCCTGCTAGAACAAACATCCTTCAAACTTGACCCTCAAAGAACAGCTCATAAATTTTGAATACCATATCAAAAAAACAAGTTTGATATACAAATGGAAATATATATGAACCAAATTCACAACACAACTTGAATCAGCTCCTAAATCCTCATGTAGCTCTTACAATTCCAATTTTACTTAAAGTTGCTCCAAATTGCCCCAAAAACCAGTCTTCATAAATAGGGAGAACTTTGTCATTTTTCAGCCCAACCATGACCTGAAATATTGATATAAATCTAAAATAACTCAAGGGATTAAAAATTTTCAATTTAATCTTTACCTTCTTTGGAGAATTTTTCCACAAATCAAACTTCTTCAGAAACAAGAAAATTCGGAGGGGACCACTTATCAAAGACATGCTATAATATAAATTTATGGAAATTTTGAGGAGTTCTCTACAAAATCCAATCATCACTTTTGAATAAATAATCAAAATAGGCTCATCATTCTCACTCTTCTCCAAGTTTCTCTTAGCTAGGGTTTCAAACCACTTTACCTTCTTAACGATCATTCATAAAAATGTGACAATAAAACCACATCATTATTTTTGTGAAACATTCATAACTAACCTAAGAAGATATTCAAAAGAGATCAGGTCCCCATGTAAAGCATACAATTCAAAACAAGCATCAAAATTTCCATTTTTTCTTTAAAAACACACTGAAACTCACCTGGTTTGCTAAAAATTGCATATCTTGAAATTACCATTACAGAATGACATGAAAATTGTCATGAGGCATCATGACAACATCTTGTAACTTCTAAAACTAATGTCATAGCTCAAATATTCCTGGAAATTTCTAGCCAAATAGACTTACCAATGCTATCTTGTTTGTTTTCCAAGGACCCTGAAACACCACCAAACCTCTGAGAACTGACTTGAAACTCACCATATACCTTAGGTACATTGTCACCATGTTGATACCATTATCCAAAAATATTTATTTGGTCCAAATATCATACCTCTACCTCATTTTGCATGTTCTAGAGCTAGAAACAATCCTAAAATGACCTGACTCAATGCTAACAACCAATGAATTGACCTTATCGACCTCATGCGGACACATAGACACTTGAAACATAACTGATGGATGATGAATGACCTTATGAAAACCATTTCCATCAATGGAGTTGACATCAATGACAACACAAAAACACAATGGTTAACACAACTTAGCTCACACAAGTCATTTTTGTTGACCATGTTGCATTGGTTGGTGTTTTCATTGATGTCACATGGCATTGATGAAAAAGGAGGATTGAAATGTCATGAAGGTTGGTTCCTTCTCAATGGTGTTTGGTGTTCACAAAGTGGTCTCATGGTGGTTTCTTAATATTTCAGGATGGTTTCAGGGTGTTACATGCTTGGTCAGTGAGGTTGGTGCCCACTAGAGGTATGGAGATTCTTAGTGTGCTCTGATTTAGGTGTCCCACATGTCAAAAATGGTGTTTTAAGGATGTGCAAGATATTCTAGGGTGATCGTCAGGTCATGTGTTGCAAGTCACAATTGCAACTATCCCATTTAGGCCTAGTTCTAGAGCCTAACGAGGTGTATGAGCTCAAAGCAGGCCATGCCAAGCCTATGTAAGAATAGTAAGAGCCTAGGAATATTTCCTAGAGAATTTATGAGTAGCTACATGGAATACTTTATCTCTTAGAGGAAAATTTTATGTTTTCACTAGAACTACCTTTGAGAAATAGTAGTGGAGGCATAGAAAAATGAGATTGCTATTTACTATACAAGATCATTTATGAGAAATCAAGCTATGGAGCATGTAGAGGAAGGAGTTGTAGTGCTTTAGGTCAAGTTTCATGAAAATTTAAAGAAGTTTGTTGAAGATATTCAAGTTTTACCAAAACCGGGTAAAGAGAGAAGGGATAAAACAGTGACCTACCTTCTTAGCAATCAAACAAAATTTACAAGCCTTCTTCAAATAAATCATAAAATTATTTTTTGAAGAGAACTCCAAGACTGAACTTTTGTAAAAACCTAAAGTCAAATGGTTAAGGAACTCAAAAGTTCTCTTCATTTTTCTATCATTGTTCAAACCCTCACCAAACCTTCTCCTTGAAGCGATAGACAAGAAATGAATTTTTGGTCTCCAAATCACTTGGACATGTCATGGGTTGTAGAGAGGTCCTCCTAGTCCAAGTTGGTGACATTTTTTTCTCAAACATGACTGTTTTGTACTGAGTTTTCTCTGTTTTGAAGAATTTTGTATATAAAATTCTGATTAGATGGCTCTAAGGTGAATCTTCTACTGTGAAAGCTTGTACTAGATGTGGTATCAGTGTTGATGAAGTGGTTTATAAAAGTAACTTGCATATTTTTCATGAACTCAATCAACCTTCCTCTCCTACCACTAAAATATCTCTCAAGCTAAACTAGTCATAGTGTTTTAACGATGTCTCTATGCATAGGCATGAGGATTGAAGTGATAAATGGATGTGGTCATCTATTATAGGTCCAAGGTATCATGTTGGAACTAGTAGTTGCTTTGGTGAAGTGTTAGGAAGCTCTAGTCTCTTGAATATTCATCGACACAGTTCGTTACATAGCTAAGAAGACTGATACAAATAGAGATACATTTGTGAATTTTTGTACAACTCCTACACAAAAACTTGTGGATATGGTGTATAAGCTCTCCTTAAAGCTTTCCTACCATGGATGGTCATGTAAGTGAAGTTTTGTTAGCAAGAATTCTTCAGAGTTAAGACTAGTTTGTGGTACCTTAAGAACAAGTTTACATAGTCCTAGAATTGTTTTATTTTCATGATGGTTTCCTTAAGTTGAGACTGCACTCAATGTGGTAAGATGAATAAAGAAAGGAGCTCCTAAGAATAGTGCCATATAATCCTTAGACATAGTTTCAAACAGGTATATCTACTCACTCTTGAAAAAAGGGTCTCAATTCTTGTGACAGTCAAGATGAACCATGTCCTTGGACTTAAATCATGAAGTTTCTCTATCATATTATGAAAAGAAGGCTTAAGATTATAGTAAGAACCTTTTATGAAGTCATAGTACACCTATATTTCCATAAAAATGAAGAATGAAGTGTTGAAAGTCTTCAAATAGCTTACTAGGGTTTTGAATCATAAAATCCTAAGTAAGTAGAGTATGGATATCAACTAAGTTTGATCTATTTTCCTTCATATCAGACTATGATTGAACCTCGGGAAGTTTTACAACATCAATACTCATCTGTAATGTGCTCCTAAACTCGTGACTAACTGATTTTGTGCATAGTTTGGATCAATCCTTGAAGACATGGTACTGTACATGCAAATCAGTGGATATCTTTCTCAATAACATATTCCATGAAATGAATGAGGATTCTCTACCTCCTCTTGATATTTGAAGAGTGTATAAAAACCTCAAATATATTTTCCAAGCTCAAATAGGTTCTTGAAAACCTCTTCTTGTTTCCAATCAAGCTTCTCTATCATTGATATGCAGACCTTTGTGACTGTGAAGTTGAAGGGTTTGAAGAAACAATGAATAAAGTGCTCCATACCCAATTTTTTGTTTGCAAGTTCTTGGAGTTGATGAAGTCCTCATATAGACCTAGTACACTTGAATTCATAGTTGAGATGTGCTAACAAATCCTCTCCTTTCTCATGATCAAAAATGTTCTCACTAGCACAAACACCTAATTCTCTTCTATGTGCTCCAATGTAGTTGAATACTAAAATGGAGAAGGTTGAGAGTTGTGAAGAGGTTATAAAATAATATTATAGGTTTTGGTAATGGTATTACATGATGGTGCCACCTAGCTCTTAGTCTTAATATGCCTCAGATTAGTTTACTCACCAAATACTAAGACATGTCGAGAGATGACAGATTACAAAAGGAATGTTGCGAGGTTAAGGTAGAGAGTCGGATAGTTTAGAACCTTTTTCTCATCATTTGAATAAAATGAAACTTGTCAGTCTGAAAAAATATGCAAGTAACTGAAAGAGGTCAAATGAAAGGATATCTCTTATAGGAATATTTTGTGTATAAGTTATTCATCTCCTTTGTACGAGTTGTCAAATGAGTCATGTGAAGAGTTTTTGAATATGAAGTGGAAAAGTCATGTGTAGGGATCTATATTGTTTATAAGTAGATCATTTTTGTATGAAAATGGTCATTGTCCGAAGCATATAAAAGGACAGTGTGAGATTAAAAATGTGAAGAGAGAGATGATCATGTATTGAAGTAAGTGTAATCGAAGTTGTGTTTGAAGATGTATGAAGTAATCTAGGATCACTATCTGTTGTTTAGAAACTTTGTCAAGTGAGTGATCAAAATTGAATTAAGTCTAAGTGGGAGCTTAGAAAATCTGAAAGTGGGTACTTTCATGCAAGTTATAGCTTGCAAAAGAGTCAAGTAGGTGCTTGATATCATAGTGAAGTTGGTGCTTCATTTTGAGTTGGTGCTCAACAAATTTGTAACCTTTGTAAGCATAGTGCATTGGTTTAGTGGGTTTTCTCCCATCTTGGGTTTCCCACTTAAAATTATGTCTCTCCATGTGTTTTTCTTGCTTACTTCATGTGAATTGTGTGGTTTCTTCTTCTATATTAAGTTGAAACAAATTTATTGGTTTTGAATTGTACCAAAAAAGGTTGAATTGACACTGATTCACCCCCTCTCGGTGTCCTAATTTCCAACAGTTTTTCCCAAAACCCTTACATTTTCCTATCTCTCTAAAGGGAAGGTTTTAGGAGGGTTTAAAACCCACTTAGATTCTTAAGCATCGTTCATAAACCATATGAAATCATTTTAGCTAATTCTAATTGTAAAAGGTTATAGAGTCCATGACTTAACTTTGATGAATAGATTAGGTCGCCATTTAAAATTTTAACGTACCAAAGAGAAACTAAAAATCAATGCTCGAGCTGGAAATGACCATTTTAGGAGCTCCATCAGACTTAAACTCATTTTTATTATTTATCCTTTTGAATCTTGACCTGAAACTTTGTCTAAATCACTAAGACAACCTCCTTCACATGTCCCAAGGCTCATTTAGCTATGCACTTATCGAAACTCATCATCCACTATGGCTTATCCATGCATACCTAGCTTGTTCTCAAGAATATGCCTCTAGAAGACCTCAATCATGCCACTAATAGATGAATTTGGACTCATGAAACCTTCCACATCATCTCTACACTATCACCATACACAATTCATGCTTGACTTTTGCCTTGCTATAGCTTGCTTTGTTCCCTTCTCCAAACCATGCTTGTACTAGGTCCTATAATTAGGCCTAGTTGAGCTTGTTTCACCTCATGTTTCATGAACCTACCCTATTCTTCATCATGGACCTGTCTTAACATACCCTCTTCATGTTCTCAATGTCTTGACCATGTTTCTATATCTGTTTCATTCCCTCATTTCATCATGTCGATCATTATGCTTTGACTAGGCTTAAGGATTAGGCCCTCTTGGACCAAGCTAATATTCTTGTTTTCACCCTTGAAACCAATCCACATCTTGTTTATCCATGAAATCATCATTAAAATCATCCTCTAAACCTCATAAACCTTTTTCATTAATGATTATGCACCTTTTTCATCAATTACAACATTAACACACTCACATGCCAACAAATATTTTCTATATATGTGAGGTGAGAAGACAATGTAATCATATTAGGTCCCCATTCTTGGAAAATTCTCAAATATGTAAATGATGTTGCCATAGTAACTTTTTAAAAGTAGCCAACATGGGTTATAAGCATGCTTTATAAGAAAACATAGTAGATGTGAGTGGATTATCCTAGAGTATAATAAATGTGACACAATATATTATAATAGGAACATTAGGAAATGATCTTCTAATTAATTTTTCATTAGGTGAAATAGATACATGGAATCGATATATCATCATTTCCATGTAGTTCTATAGTGTGTAAAACCCAGCTTTAAGGGACATATTTTAGGGCGTAAAAGAATTTACATTTTGATTTTTTGAAATAATTGATGTTGATTTTATTTTGGATTTTAGTTATGGTTTTTGAAAATTTTAATTCAATGCAATGTTGCTCCTACCCATGTGGGTCAGTTGTGTGATTATATTTTATTCCTCAACCAATTTCCCCAATAAGAATTGAATCCTATTAATATTGTATATTTTTGTGAATTCATAGAATTTTAAAATCATTTTGACCTTTTAAAAGGATTTTCATAAAAAATATTCTATCTAAATTCCTAGGATAGTGTCTCATAATAGAGTGTAAGATATCTCTTTATTTTTCTCTCTCGTTTTATGAAAATGTCTTAGCTTTCTTGATGATGTAAAAGTCAAAATATTAATGTCATATTTAAATTTAGAGTTGTGTAGTTCCCTATATTTGGTATGAGGCACTTTAAAATGATGATAATTATACCTTTTTATACATTTATACCAACATAACTTAATGGGATAATTTTTCATGTACATTTCCACCTTTTGATCAAACTCAATTATATTAGGTCAACCTTATATTTCCGATCTCAATTAACATAATCACTTATAGTATATTCATGAACCTCCTAAGCACCTACTTATAACTCTCTCCATTATTTTTATTTTGTTATGATTTTTCAGAATATACAATAATTCATATCCTTATGGATAGTTTTTTACATGATATTATCCAAATTTCATTATAACATCCTATAACCTTCCAATGACTAGTTTTTCAATTTGGGTATCTTCATCTTGGTTGACCTAATAGTGACTTTTAGGTCAACATTAGGCAATACATTAAGGAAAGGACTCATACATGTAAATTCCCTAAAGGATCTATACCTAACTAAGAAATAAAATCCCTTGGATATCACTATAAAGGCTTCACACATACTTAAAACTCAATTTTAATCTTTCAAGAGTATCCCAAAAGTAGTCCATGTGCCAAATCTAAAGTATAAAGGTCAAAGTTACATGTTTCCAAGCGTATTTTTCCAAGTTAAGGAACATTCTAAATGCATTGTCAATTTCAATAGTTTCTTTCATATAGAATTGTGAGAGAACTACGTATGAGTTTAATTTTCTTTGGAGTGTTGGCATGTAGTGTAGTGCTCACTAGAATTAGGGTAGTGATGAGGTCACTCCAGCCTAATAACTCCAAAATATTTTACTATTTATTGTTGCTTGAAATGAATGGATAGGGGTATGGAAAATACTATCCCATTTCTATATCATTGCATCATAACACACATGCACACAACTCTAGAATCCAAAAGTGGAGATAATGATGAAAATGTACCATAATCTAGATTATTTAGAGCCTACACAGACAAGATATTTATCCCCCAAGATACTTTTGTGCATGTTATATAGTATTTATAGTATCATTGATGATATTTTCCATAATATGAAAATACCATTTCAAAAAGACTATTAAAGAGCCAAATTTTAAGGATTAACTAATAAATATATCTATAATCCATTTTCATCTTCTGTGATCCTCTTGCACTCAGCCAAATTTTTTGAAACATGTCGATTATTCCATTCTTTCTCACATTATACATCTACCCATGTTTAGGCTACCCTTATTTATCTATTTATTGTGTTCCATATATGATTAGGACTGTTTATATTTAATATTCCAAAATATGCATTAATCATGGATTATTTTTATGATTTTATTGTACAATAATTAAGTCTTTTGTGAACTTTGACTAAGGTTTTCATAAAATAACCATAATTAAAACTTATTAATACTATTAATCAAATGGTTGCACATGATAGATCTTATATAGGAAAGGAAGAAAAATATTTGTTGGTGATTCAAAGTGAACACAATTTTATCCCAATGATTTAATATCTTATTAGAATATTTTTATCCCTAGTGACAACCCCCGTAATGACATCATGCCTATAATTCTAGAGATACTTATGTGTCATTAGATGATTATAAAGTTACTACTAACAATGATTCATCTATCCCATGTTTGAAATTAATAACAAGATGAGAAATTTGAATGAACATTTTCCATGTGTATCCACTAACGAAACAATATCCATGATGCACACAAGAGGTGAATTGTAAAAGCAATTCAATTCTTCATCATTAGAATATATTGTATATACTACTTGTATGGAACATAATGCAAACCTTGGCCACTTGTTATCCATAGATTTTTAAATACTCCTTATCCACGTGGTTTTAAAATGCCCAAACTTAAATTATTTAATGGACATGGAGATCCCTACTTACATCTTACATAATTTTATTCTTCTATTAGAAAGTACACACATGATAGTATAGTATTACTAAAAAATCATAACAACTTACTAGGTTTTGGATTAGATTAGTTAAAATCCTTGCCTAATGGGTACAAGTACATTCTGTAAAAATAGAAGAGGAATTTTTAGCTAATTTTAGAAAAAAATCCTTTAACACCTATTAAAACATAAACAAGGCATAAATGATTCTATTTGTGTGTACATACTTATCTTTAAAGACAATATGCATAGATTAATGTGACAACCCTCATATTTAGAAAAATAGTTCATATTTAATAAGCATCTCTTACTCCCTCTTAAATAAAAATCATAATTTCATGCATACAATTCATTTCGTTATCTTTATTAGGAAATTATAGATTATGAGAGTGACTTGAGTACATTCAAATTCCCTATCATATGATATTCATGTCTAAAAAATTTACATAAATTCAAATCTCTAATGAATACAAACAACTAAGAGTCATGATAACACTAGTGTAAGTGATAGGGTCACAACTTAAACAATCCTCGGTCTTCTATTAATGACTCTCTAAAGATCCACTAACTTAAGAAAAACCAAGTGCCATACTACGAGAATTACTAGATCATATGTTAATCACCTTATCACTTATGAGACACCATATTATTTAGTAACTACCACAAAAATGAGTAAGATTATATTTTTATTACCATAAGATAAATGTACATGACACCAACCATTGTTACATGTTGCGAGAACATATTGAGGTATTTATTGATATCAATGTACTATCAACTGAATAAGCTAACACAACATCATCAAATACAAGACCTCTTTCACTAATGATTGAAAAACCTAATCCTTAAAAAGAGCATGTATCAAAAATGTTTCCTAAGGTAATTGCATTGCAAAATATGCCTCAAAATGAAACATTAGCCATTTATGTAATCATGGGAGATTATTACCAAAAAAATGATTTATGGTTAGCAATAAAGTAATGCATAATACACACACCATCAATTTCATTAATAAATTAGCACATGATTCAAGTGATTTATGACA
The DNA here is from genome assembly GCA_018340775.1 of Taxus wallichiana var. yunnanensis. Classification (NCBI taxonomy): domain Eukaryota; kingdom Viridiplantae; phylum Streptophyta; class Pinopsida; order Cupressales; family Taxaceae; genus Taxus; species Taxus wallichiana. The sequence goes on along the minus strand of CM031239.1, from coordinate 421,417,054 downwards.
TACTACCTCTTATGATATATCATTGTGTCACATTATTCTTCTAGTCTTATTTGGATTGAATGTTGTGTTATTTTTATGTTATGTTTATTGTCATTCAATCCAATGTCATAATCATATAGCCATAACTAGGAAAATGGAAGCTATAGTCAATGATGCCAATGAACATATTACGTTTGAGTTATAAGAAGATAAGACGTCCTTTATAAGAGACAAAAAATACTAGAAGCAAGAGCTTATACATAAAAAGAGGATAAAATCATATATTGGAGTAAATTTTGATGTATACCTAATAAAAGAGCACACTAAACACACACAAAGCATAGAAACCCACAAAATTCATAGTTATTAATAATTGAAAAGTATTACAAATGACAAAAATGATTCCAACTATTAATTATGAGAAAATCAATCAATAATTACACGTGGCACCTTAACCACAAAAATATTCTAGAGTAAGAATCAATACAATCAAGTGTCAACACTATGCTTATAATTTCTATCTCAAATATATCTCCAAAGGAAGAAACTTAGCATGAAACAAATCAATATATTGTCAATTATGATATGAAATCCAATGACATGCTCAATTAACAATTGGAAAATGGAATAAAGTTTCCTAAATATATACTTTCATTTGACGTATGAGAATGTGACATCATTATTGGGTAGCACATTTACCTACTTACTTTGCTCCTATGTGTTACATATTTACGAGTACAAGTTAGGTGTGTATTAGTCACATATTCCAAATTATTTACCACACATTCAAGATACATGCTCTTACATTATACATTTTTACCCATTCACATAATTTTAATAAATACAATCATTCTAAAAACAAGAAACATACATAATAGATATGAACACCATAATCTGAACAAAAAGTGTATAAATATATACAAATAAAACTTGTACAACACCATAAATATAATACATATAAATTTTAAACATGTGAAATCATGTACAATATCCTAAGAAATAAATTTGGCCTTAAGGACATGTTGGTACCCAAATTTGTTCTCCTTTTCAATCCAAGCAACAACACTGATTTAACATGGAGCTTAGAGGCAGCCAGATCATAAATATATGTCATTTTGTAGCCGGGGAGGAGATATGACTATCCCTTTGTTACTTGGATTTGTGGAGAGATGGGTAGCACCTTAAAAGGATATGATCTTATCCTAACTATTTTAGGTTGTTCCTTTCAACCAAGGTAAGAGAACCTATTTTGTAACCTCTATTATTTGAAAGGAGATACAGGTACCCTTCTTTTGCATAATTTTGTAGAGAATACCTTGGGGAAAATATGATCAACACACCAGATCGACTCTCACGAGTTGTCACCTCCGATCATGGAGATAATTTCACAACAAGAGCAAAGTTATTGAAGACATTTGAGACCCTGATCTATCCTGCATACTTTGGCAAATGGATTTTGGTCTTGTGTGGGTATACAAAGCAAAAATAGGGTAGTATGGATGGGATTGGATGTTTTTAAATAGATTTTGGTGGGAGGGGAGACAGGATGAACTTGAATCACCAAATCCTTGAGAGCTTATGCAAAATGGAAATTTCAACCAACAAAATGCCACAAAAGTTAGAAATGTCTCTTCAACTAGAATATGTGCCTAAATGGAGGCCCATATTAGCACTCTTTCACATAACCTATGGGATTCTATCATGAAGGCTTGAGTCAAAACCCAATAAAGCACCAAGATTTAAATCAAACCATGCCTGAGGTACACCCAAAGGCTTACAGATAATCTCTATCAACAAAATGAAAGAAAAGTGATTTTAAATCATTTATCTCAATCCCAGATGAAGGCTCTTCTGAGAAATGAAATTGCAGATGCCACTAAACTATCACAAGGACTAAGACTTGTGTGATTGGACTATTTTGGTACAAGATTGCAATAGAAACAAGAAAAACTACTTGCATGCATTCAAAGATGAAATAAATACACTTTACTCAAGATTAACACAGAATAACTCAAGTTTGATCAAATTTATCAGCAAGGGAAAGTTTCCAAAACAATCTCAAAGCTTGTCAATGGTGTACACTTGCAACCACCTTGACATGATCAAATTTGATACAAAGAGAGATATACAGGATTCTTAGACGGCTTCTCAAAATGGATGGGCTCTGTCAAGATTTTTCTTTTTGCTAGAAAAATCAGTCTATGACTTTTCCAAAAAAACTCCCAACCATTTGCATGAAAAATTTGTGCCATTTATAACATTTACAACAGAGCCCCTTCTCCCCAAAAGACAAAAAAACATTTAATGCACTAGTGTTCGCCATGATTCTTTCGTGATTCTCATAATCAAATCTGTAAGAAGTCTCTAGGTGCTCGAGGGGTAGATTTCATCAATGCCTCCCGCATTCAACTCCTTGCTCTGTAGATCACTCTTCCTTCAATTTTCCAACCACTTCTACCCCTAATCTGTCAAATTTGGCTCCTTGCGTGCTTGGGAGAAGAAAAATGGAAAATCGATCGGCACGAAAGTCAGACCATTTTAATGGTGAAAGACACCTTCCAGATCTTCCCACCAAACTTTAGATATCAACATTAACTTCCTTCTCTACTTGGCGTGTAGAAAAAACCAAGAAATCATGAAAACTCACACTTCTAGACATGTTTCAGAGAAATGGAGGGAAAATCAGATTTCGACTCTCAGCTGCCATTGATCTTTACTTTGAATTTGGGTCATCCACGTGGAAGATTCAAACTTAAAAATGAACCCAGGGCTTCCTCTGAATTTTTACAACTTTTGGGAAAATTTCATATTTTTCTCCGCATCTCCGCCCTTGGGAAATGAGCCTGACACGTGTCCTAAGGTGGGCCCCAGTGGGACCGCAGACCAAATTCTGACATTTCACTCCCTTTTGGAAAAGGGAAAATTTTCCAAGTTTTCCCCATAGCTCCACCCTTGAAAAAATGGGCCTGACACGTGTCTAAATATGATTGCAGTGGAACAACACTTCCCTTTTTACTTTTGGCCCCTTTTTCCCAAAAGGAAATTTTTCCAAATTTCCCCCGATAGTCCGCACCTCCATCATTGACTAGAGCAAGCTTTGACTTTTCCTTTATTGGGCTTGTGGGCCATTTTGAGATTTTAATCCTTTTGATGTTAAGAGGCAAAAAATCCAATTTTCCTCCAATGGTCCACTTCCCGTCTCTTTGACTTTTCAAACCGCCACGTGTCATTCCACTTCTTTAAAATGAAACTCAAGGGCCGGCCCCATGCGTGATTCCTCCACGTGTCCAAACCCTTTGAAAAATACTAACTATGGGAAGACCCGTGCCGGAAGCCTCCACATCTCTTCATGGTGCTATTTCAAAATGGTCCTCAAAGTGGAAACCCTGAATGAGCGTGAGCTCGCCACGTGTCCTGCTCCGCTAAACTGTACCAACTACATAAAAATTTGTATAAGTCTAGGCAAAGCAGTGGAACCTTCCACATGTCCTCCTGTGGGGTCAAAGTGAGACTTTTCCCTACCCTTAAATTTTCTCTGGCCGCGGGGTGAGTTTTCAAACCTTTTTCCAAAGTAGCCAAAAAAAAAAGTTCAAAAATAGACCCGCCACACCCCATCCAATTAGAAGAAGCCACGTAAGCACCAAAAGAACCAATCAAATACAAGTGGGGCCACGGGACCAATTTTTCCTTTTCACCAAAAAGGAAAAAAGTGATAAGTTAAAGCATTCACCCGCCGTCCCCTGACCAACCAAAAGAAGCCACATCCCCTTGTCGATGTAAGGATGCAAATTTGACCGGGAGAAAATGCCCGTCAAACCATAAAATATAGAAAAATGATCATTCGAGCCAGAAAATGAAAATTTCTTCAAGGACAAAGAGTTTAGAAATGTTTACAAGGCTCAAATATGTTTTTCAAAGATACATCCACTCATTTTCTTCAAGTATTTAGGCAGAAATGACAAGGAAGACAAATCTCGACTGTGGAGACCGAAAGGTATGATAAAACCCAAGTTTTTTAAACTTTTCCAGAGGAACAAAGAAACAAGGAGCAAACCATGGACCCATAAATGATCCACGACCCAAGAACAAATTAAAAATGGCAACAAAGATTAACCAAGAACAACATGGGGAAAAGGAAAGTGACAGAGGTCAGTAAATCAATAGATTTTCAAAGGAAAACTGGGGCAAGACTATTTTGAGCACCAACATCGGCTCCGACTTGGGGATGGGCACTCCCTGCGAGTGCCACAAGAACAAAGGTAGACCAAGTGCCAAAAATATCCATTGGGAAAAGGAGTCAACTTGTAGATTGGAGAAACATAGCCATCTTAAAAAACAAACGGAGAAACCAACAAAAACAGGTCACCGAGGACCAGAACGAGCAAAAATAGAAAAAAATAGGGAACAAACAACAAACTATACACTATACAGAAAGACTTTTTCTTGATTTAAAGAAAATAATCAAGGAAACAATTCAAGCACCTACCATCCTGGATATGACCATGCCAAGAGGTTCTGATATGTTTTCATCAACTGAAGTAGACCTCTTTTTCTTCTTTGTTCTATTTGTAAACCACCCATCTTCTCTGAAGCTCCTCCATTGTGTTTAAGTCAAATTCTTTGACATTCTTCAAGGCTGAAACACAGACCAAATTCCTAGAAAAATTAGCATACTTAGGAGCTCTATTTTCAACACTCTCATACTCCCTGAAATCCACAAAGCTCACAAAATTGTTAAGATCAACATCTTCTTGCAAAACTTCATAAGATGCATTGCTTGGGTCTTCAATAAGGTACATCATCTTCTTCTCTCCATACAATTTCACCAAGTTTCCTTCAATGGGGATAGTGGCATAAGACATGTCCATTTGCACACTACCACCAACACTTGCTGCCCACTTTCTTGACAACAACATCCCCCACTTGGCAGGGTAGTCAACAATGACTACATCAAGCTTTAAGTTCCTTCCAGGATAAGATGCAAGTTGCACTACTAGATCTTTGACACACCCCACCACTAGCACCTCTCTAGAGTCCATGGTAGTGCACTTCCCATATGTTGTTGTTACTTTGATACCTAATTCATTCATGACCTCAAGAGGCATGACATTACATGAAGCTCCAGAATCAAACATACAGTTATGTAACAACTTGTCTTTGATAACTAGGGTAGTGAAAAATGGATCCACATTCAGCTGGGATTTAACCAAAGAAGTTCCTAAATAAACCTCTGGTGGTTCCCCCAGCTCTTCCAATACTTGTGGCTTTTCCAACTCTGCAATGGTAAGGGGAACCTCAACCTTGTTTACATCTCTACCTTGTATGATCTCTCCCCTTTGAATCCCAAATATTCAAAAGCCCTCTTCTTGTGCTCAGGGATCCTAAGCAACTCAACAATTGGGATAGAATTTTGATTTGACTCAAAATTTGGGCTATGTCATATGGAGCAAATTTGGGTAGAGCAGCACTAGGGGAAAGATTGGAAAATTCATCAGATGGAATGGGATTCTTTTCATTTTGGGCATGGGGAGGAACACAAGTTTTTCTTGGGAAACAAGCTCTCTGCCAGATGCATTTTTCTTTGGGGTTTCTTTGGTAAGCACTGAAATTTTGACTTGGCTTGTGGCCCCTTGGTAGCTTTACTTCTGGTATTGTGCTCCTTTTCTTGGGAAACTACAACATTCATTAATAGCTTCCTATCTTCTTCTGAGGGAACTCCTCCATCATACTTTTCAATCATTAATGCCCTCAAGTATTCAAAATCATTAGTGGGAAATTCAAAAGCTTGTACAATGTCTACTTCTAAAGTATGAGAGGGGGAAGAAGAGGTACCCGGTGGATGTAATCCCAAAAAGTGGCAGCAGTTCTAGCACTTATTACCTCAGTTGAAGTTGCTTCCCTTGGCAAACTCGCAGGGATCTCCATCATGTAGGCATCATCATCATTATCATCATCAATTGCTTCTTCTTCTTGCTTGATCTTCTTCACAAGGAGCATGGGGCATGAAACATTTGTCACACCAATCAATGACCTTTGTTTCTTCCACAACAACAACTCTAGCAGCCAAAGGATCAGACACCATTCTATTTTCTCTGCCTTGGGGCTTCCTATTCCCAAATCCAACAGGTCCTTTGCCTCTGTCATCAATTATTTGATGATTTGTAAATCTATCTTGGCCTTGTTGCTTGTGTTGTCCTTGTGAGCTTTTCCCAACTCCTTTCTCATCTTGGGCTAACTTGTAGGAGATCTCTTGACAACCCTTGCCAAAGTCTTCACAACTTCTTCCAAATCAGCAGCCTTGCTTGTTTGGGGCTTTTCTGGGTTAACCAACTTTACACCTTCTCTCTTTGGAGGCTTTCCAATTGCCTTGATATTATTTTCTATTTGCAAAGCCATGGTGAAGGCCTACCTCAAATTTGTGGGGTTTTGTCTCTTAAATAATATGCAGCCTTTTTATCAAATGCATCAGTATATTTGATCAAACATGACTCATCACAAGGCCTTATTCTAACAGAAATATTCTCAAGGTCTTATTAAACCTTGTGTTGAAATCATGTACTGAATCATTAGGGTTCTTTTTGATATTTTCAAATTATGTCAAAAGAAACCTAGGGTCAGTCCTATCACCATACTGCAATCTAAATGCATTACTCATCTTAGTCCAGGAATCAATAGAGTTATCTAGCAATGCTTTATACCAGTCCCTAGCATCCTCTTCCAAGGTATGGATAAATAGCTTGATATACACATCTTCATGTTCAATCTCAAAGTCTTCCATCATATTGATAAAAAATTTAGATGTTGATCACCAGTAATAACATTATTTCCTGGAATTTTGGCATTCTGTTCCTTACATCTTGAGGCACTGCATTTGGATATCCAACCATTCCCACAAAATTTATAGGCCCAAAGGTGTTTACAAAAAAAGGGGGTCTGGGTTGAGCCATATTGATTTGAGGAGGTGACCTTGGAGGGGTGACAAATTGATAGGGGCGAAGAAGGTTCTTAGAACACAGGAGTATAATTTTCAAAATGGATACCCCCAAAGGCCTTGTTTCTTGGAGATCTCTATCAACCTCAGAAAATACAGGAGTAGAGTGTGAAGCAAACCTTTCAAAGTCAAAATAAGGCCCCTCTCCAACTAGAGAGTTCAGTTCCACAAAGAGGCTACCTGATTCAGAGTCACTAGAATGACAGTCTTCAATGATAGGCCATTCACTTTCATCAATAGAGATCCCTCTTCTTGTCTGCTGATCTCCAACAACTCTCCAAGCTTTTATTCCTTCTGATTTTTCTTTTCCCAGCTCTAGAAACAATGTCCTAGCAGGATCCCTAGCAAAGAAAGATCTTCTTCCCTCCAACTTTGCAAATATTAGTAACAGATCTGATTTTGACAGAGTTTTAAGACACTGGTACTTTTTAAGAATTAGATCAACAGGGAGTCACCACTAAGGAATTTCACCTTAGTTGTGCAGATGCACTAAATATGACTATCAAAGGTCTTGTCAATGCAAGAAACTAGAAATGGAAAGTTTCTGACCTTTCTTCACCTAGATTTATCAAATGAAAGCTAGTGCACTAGGTGTGGGAACTGAAAGAATTGCACACAACACTTGGAGCATACAAGAAGTGTTTTACCAGGTTCTTGATTTTGAACTGAGAGTCCCCAGCAATGGTGCCACTAATGTTGGTGTTGTTGATGGGCTAAATAGATATGGATTGGTAGTGAAACAATAAATTAGTCTCAGTAATGCAAATTATTTCCCAGGAGTTCCAAACAATCCCCGGCAATGACACCACTGATATTGGTACCCAAATTTGTTCTCCTTTTCAAGCCAAGCAACAACACTGATTCAACATGGAGCTTAGAGGTAGCTAGATCATAAATATATGTCGTTTTGTAGCCGGGAGGAGATCTAACTGTCCCTTTGTTACTTGGATTTGTGGAGAGATGGGTAGCACCTTAAAAGGATATGATCTTATCCTAACTATTTTAGGTTGTGCCTTTCAACCAAGGTAAGAGAACCTATTTTGTAACCTCTATTATTTGAAAGGAGATACATGTACCCTTATTTTACATAAATTTTGTAGAGAAGACCTTGGGAAAATATGATCAACACACCAGATTTGAATCTCACGAGTTGTCACTTCCAGATCATGGAGATACTTTCACAACAAGGCAAAGGTTACTAAAGACATTTGAGACCCTGATTTATCCTGCATACTTTGGAAAATGGATTTTGGTCTTGTGTGGGTATACAAAGTAGAACATGGGTAGTATGGATGGGATTGGATGTTTTAAAATAGATTTTTGTGGGAGGGGAGACATGATGAACTTGACTCACCAAATCCTTGAGAGCTTATGTAAAATGGAAGGATTTCAGCCAAAAAAATGCCACAAAAGTTAGAAATGTCTCTTCAACTAGAATATGTGCCTAAATGGAGCCCAAATTAGCACTCTTTCACACAACCTATGGGATTCTATCACAAAGGCTCGAGTTAGAAAACCCAATAAAGCACCAAGATTCAAATCATACCATGCCTGAGGTACACCCAGAGGCTTACAGAAAATCTCTATCAACAAAATGAAAGAAAAGTGATTTTAAATCTTTTATCTCAATCCCAGATGAAGGCTCTTCTGAGAAATGAGATTACAGATGCCACTAAACTATCACAAGGACTGAGACTTGTGTGATTGGACCCGATTTTGGTATAAGATTGCAATAAAACAAAAAAACTATTTACATGCATTCAGAGATGAAATAAATACACTTTACTCAAGATTAACATAGAATAACTCAAGTTTGATCAAATTTATCAAAGAATGGAAAGTTTCCATAACAATCTCAAAGCTTGTCAATGGTTTTACACTTACAACCACCTTGACATGATTAAATTTGATACAAAGAGAGATATACAAGCTTCTTAGATGGCTTCTCAAAAGGGATGGGATCTATCAAGCTTTTTCTTTTTCTAGAAAAATCAGTATGATCTTTTCCCAAAATTTGCATGAAAAATTTGTGCCATTTATAACATTTACAACAGAGCCCCTTCTCCCTAAAAGATAAAAAACGTTTAATGCACCAGTGTTCACCATGATTCTTTCGTGATTCTCATAATCAAATATGCAAAAAGTCTCCAGTGCTCGAGGGGGTAGATTTCATCGAATGCCTCCCGCATTCAACTCCTTGCTCTAGTAGATCACTCTTCCTTCAATTTTCCAACCACTTCCGCCCCTAATCTGTCAAATCTGGCTCCTTGCGTGCTTGGGAGAAGAAAAATGGAAAATCCGATCGGGCACAAAAGTCAGACCATTTTAATGGTGAAAGACACCTTCTAGATCTTCCCACCAAACTTTAGATATCAACATTAACTTCCTTTTTCTTGGTGTGTAGAAAAACCAAGAAATCATGAAAAATCGCACTTCCAGACGTGTTGTAGAGAAATGAAGGGAAAATCATATTTCAAACTCATCTACCATTGATCTTTACTTTGAATTTGGGCCATCCACGTGGAAGATTCAAACTTAAAAAATGAACCTGGGGCTTCCTCTGAACTTTTACAACTTTTGGGAAAATTTCATATTTTCTCCGCATCTCCACTCTCGGGAAATGAGCCTGACACATGTCCTAAGGTGGGCCCTAGCAGGGACCACAACCAAATTTTGACATTTCACTCCCTTTTGGAAAAGGGAAAATTTTCCAAGTTTTCCCCGCAGCTCCGCCCTTGAAAAAATGGGCCTGACACGTGTCTAAATATGATTGCAGTGGAACAACGCTTCCCCTTTTACTTTTGGCCCCTTTTTCCCAAAAGGATTTTTTTCCAAATTTCCCCGATAGTCCACACCTCCGCCGTTGACTAGAGCAAGCTTTGACTTTACCTTTATTAGGCTTGCGGGCCATTTTGAGATTTTAATCCTTTTGATGTTAAGATCCAAAAAATCCAATTTTCCTCCGATGGTCCACTTCCCCATCTCTTTGACTTTTCAAACCGCCAAGTGTCATCTTGGCACTTCTTTAAAATGAAACTCAAGGGCCGGCCCCCAAACATGCACGGTTCCTCCACGTGTCCAAACCCTTTGAAAAAGACTAAGTATGGGAAGACCCGACGGAAGCCTCCACGTGTCTTCATGGCACTATTTCAAAGTGGTCCTCAAAGCGGAAACCACGAATGAGCACGAGCTCACCACATGTCTGTTATGCCAAACTGTACTAACAGCTGGCATAAAAATTTGTCTAAATCCGGGAAAAGTGGAACCTTCCACATGTCCTCCTGCGGGGTCAAAGCGAGACTTTTCCCTGCCCTTAAATTTTCTCCAATCAGAGCCTGGAGAGGCCGTGGGGAGAGTTCAAACTTTTTTCCAAAGTAGCCAAAAAAATAACAAGTTCAAAAATAGACCCGCCACACCCCATCCAATTGGAAGAAGCCATGTAAGCACCAAAAGAACCAATCAGATACAAGTGGGGCCACGAGACCAATTTTTCCTTTTCACCAAAGGGTAAAAAGTTATAAGTTAAAGCATTAACTCGTCATCCCCTGACCAACCAAAAGAAGCCACATCCCCTGTCGATGCAAGGATGCAAATTTGACCAGGAGAAAATCCTGTCAAACCATAAAATACAGAAAAATGATCATTCGAGCTAGAAAATGAAAATTTCTTCAAGGACAAAGAGTTTAGAAACATTTACAAGGCTCAAATATGTTTTTCAAAGATACATCCACTCATTTTCTTCAAGTATTTAGGGCAAAAACGACAAGGAAGACAAATCCCGACTGTGGAGACCGAAAGGTATGATAAAACCTGAGTTTTTTAGACTTTTCCAGAGGAACAAAGAAATAAGGAGCAAACCATGGACCCATAAATGATCCATGACCCAGGAACAAATTAAAAATGGCAACAAAGATTAACCAGGCACAACACGGGGAAAAGGAAAGTGACAGAGGCCGTAAATTGATAGATTTTCAAAGGCAAACTAGGGCGAGACTATTTTGAGCACCAACAGACATGTATATCATATTAATTCTTGGATTGAGCTAGCTCATTATATATCTCTAATTCTAGCTCTTTATATTTTGTACGTAAAGCAACATAAGAAAAATATGTCCCATTCCTATCACTATGGAGCCATGATACTTGACTTGCTATTATGATGCTCCCAATCTCGTAAGACAATTAGATCTTCCTTAAACTTGTAATGTTTCTCTTATAATCTCTCATGTCATTTTAACAAAGCTTGAAAAATATCACGTTTGATTGGTAGTGTCATATCCCATATATAAAGATCACCTTGTAAACCTCTACCTCAACCTCTAAAGTGTAAACTTGATTAACCTCATATAACTAAGGTAAAGTAACATGAGTGATGGGATCAAACAAAAGAGAAAAGTGACATGACTTGAATGGTCTCTCTTTAACAAATCATGTACAAAAATATCAATAATGCACCTAGTAAAAAATTGAAATGACTCTTGAATGATGGTGACCTTAAAAATTTCCACTGTATAAATAAAAAATAGACATGTCAATGATATAAATATATGTCACTGACAAATAATTACTTAAAATTAATACACACATACATTCTCTAGTTTGTTCTATGTGGATCGAAAAAGAATGCATGACCCCTAGTCACCTCCAATATCAAGATGGAGTCCCTAACACCCACCCTTATTTAGTTAAGGACCTTTATCCTCAACAATTTCATGATAAAGAATAATAAAAATAAAATTCGTAAATTTGTTTGAACCCACCAATGAGTCTAAGAATTTGAACAACCAAAATAATCAACATCTAGAATATGAACCATGAGGCCCACCTCATTATCACACACACACACACACACACACACACACACACACACACACACACACACACACACACACACACACACACACACACACACACACACACACACACACACACACACACACACATGTGGGACACAATTTATCATTAGGAAGGTGAGTACATATAAAACTATGAGTCCATTGATAATTGGTTAGGGTAAACTCTTATATAATACCAAACTTTTTAGTAACCATCTCATTTTGGAATATCTTGTAGATATACAATATATGATATTTGTACCACCTACTAACATGAATACAATTTTTTTGAACTTTATCCTCTAACCACCATGAATGAACTTGAAACATCCGCTAGGTAATATATCCAACTAGTAATTGATCTAAAATCTAGTGAGAATGAGTATTAAGAAATCTGCAACACCATAATATGCAAAAATATTTATATTATATAATATTATTTATTTTAATAGGGATTGCATAATAACAAATAATTAGTTACATTTTTCTATTATATAAAAAATCAACCACTTATAGTCCCAAATACCATAACCAAATGATTAACATTAATGAATACTAACATAACATTAATTTATTCACTATATGAGGTTATCACAAGGATATGCATGTCCCACACATAACAAAAAAATAAATTAATAAATATAACAAATAAACCTTAGATTAATAAACCCCCAAAAAACCTCAATCCAAAAGGGACCAAATGATGATCTAGATAAAATTACTATGAAGTCATTCAAGAACACCACTTATCCCTCTATAACTTTAGGTACTAATTAACTTATACTTATAAATATATGTCCACACCACATATATCACTCTCCATAGTCTATGCTCTTAGGCCCTATGCTTTCTACCTCTCCATTGTCTGACCTAACACAAAGATGAGTATCATCCTAGGGATACTCATACCATCTGATCATTTGTATCTATACTACAATATAAACATCATCATGTGAATAAGAAACACATTGATCCCTATGTCAATGATAATATCATGTATTTTTCTCGGCACATATCCTTAATGTCCCAATAAATATAACCACTCAGTAAACACCCTTGGTGATAACATCCCTATCAATCAGTGCAACCACCTAAGAATGTTTGAAACCTAAATAATTTCATTCTCTATAAGATGTGAGGTGAGAAGTTATGAAAAAACACTACCAAAAAAATGGTCTAATATTCATCAATAATATCGAGAAATAAAAACCAAAAATGGACATGAACACCAAATTTAATAATAATTTTTTTGGAACAACAAAAATAAAATGTCACTAAACCAACATTTTTATCTTTGAGCTAAAACTAACTCAATATGGGTCTTTACAAAGTTCTATTGACTAGGATGAGCTTAAGAGACCCATAAGCCCTAAAATATTAAGAAACTGGTATAATATTCATCAATAATATTAAGAAATAAAAACCAAAAAAATGGACATGAACACCAAATTTGATTATAATTTTTTTGGAACAATAAAAAATATAAAATGCCACTAAACTAACATTCTTACCTTTGAGCTAACAACTAACTAAATATAGGTCTATGTAAAGGTCCAGCCGGCTAGGTTGATCCTAAGAGACCCATAAGCCATAAATTGTAACATGTTTTCCTCCACAAAAATGATGAGAAAATGTAGTATTAAATTTATGGTGTTCAAGCATTAACTTCCATTTTCAAAATCATGGCAACACCAGGTGTGTTATGCGCAATTTAAAATGCACCCATTATTAAACTTTTTTATACTACTTATTTTTCCTTGTTAACACATTTTCTCTTTAAAATAACAAGGGTAGACTATGAAATAAAAATAATGTTTTTAATGGACTTATAATGGTTTAAAACCTATAAATCAAGTTGTTATATGCTTATCTTCGCGAAAATATGCAAAATGGCTAAAAATACTATAGGCACAGCCAACTCATTAAAAGTGATAGAAATTAAAGACTTCTTGAACCCATATGATCTTTAAATCATAAAAATAAACTCATTTATCAAGTCTTCTACAAAACCACTTGGTGTATAATGTGTAGAAACATGCATATAATCCATAAATACAAGTTTTTTCTATAGATGAACTATATACAAAAAGATATAAAGGGGGCAACTTTAAACCTCACAAATCTACTATCTTAAAATATTTTTGAGGAAGTCCCAGGGTATTGCAATCCTAATCACAAATCTATAGAAATAATTTTGGGGTCATAGAAGATAATAGGATGTAAATAGGATAGTGGGATGCAAGGTGGTATAAAGTCATGATCAAATACTACCAATATCCATTAAGGAGAAACAAGGGAGTGAACATGAACGGAGGAAATATTAAAGTACTATGATTGTGATGAAATATCCATATAGAAAATGATACACTCTAATCAATAGGATATTACTAAATTTTTTCATCATTTAGGTTAGAAAGAACCCAAAGTAGGTAGGTTTAGCTGAGGCAAACTAGTGAAACATGAAGCTATATCACATGTTAGCTATGATATGATATGATAGTACATGATATATCCCACCTTCCCATGAAATTTTACCAACTACTCAAGACCTAACTTAAGGAGATTTAGGACTACTATAAGGATTAAGTACTAGAATGTGAAAGTAAGGTCACCAAATGATAGATACAAGACCTCTTACCCCAATCAAAAACATCTATTACACCCTAAAGGACCTCAAACTCTATAATGAGTCTAACCATGAAGTTTGATATTTCAAATAGGATATGAGTGTTGAAAATGATATCATGACATTTTTATATTGTGATTAACATTAATTAATTGTAATGATTGCATTTTATATAAATTTTCATTTGTAACACGGTTGTTATCTTTTATTTTGTATTTTTCTATGTTATTCATCCATAAATATTAACAAGGTTAATCAAATGGATATGAAATATTACTAACTCAATATATATTACACCTAACTTCTATAAAGTATAACCTAGAAACCATGATACTTAGGTACCTCTAAACCTACCCCGAGGGAAGAGTGTAGTCTCATCTCTGACATGAGTGTGTCTCAAATGAGAGAATGAGTGGGATAAGTGAATATATAAGGATGTAAGTGTGATAATATGATGGATACATATGACATCTGGTCAAAATGAAGATATAATATTTTCTTCATATGGGATGAAGTTTAAGAATAAATTAGCTAGGCAATGTAGGAGCATTAGATCATTAGAGTTGACAAGAGATAGAAGCATATGCCTATGATAGGTCCATCATAAACATAAAAGGTAATAATATTCAAGTGTAAAATAATATCGAATATGGATTAAAAAAACACACCAAAAGATCTAGCAAGAGACAAATGGTAGAAATAAATAAAAATATGTCATAAAGAGGTTGTACAATATAATCAAAAATAAAGTTATCAAGTGACTCAAGAAAGAGAATATAGTTGTATAAATCAAGGGTGGAAGGGATACTACAAGGAGTTTATAAAACAAATAACTAACTAGGATGAAAATGGTTATATGAGACATAAGACTATTTCACCTATGAAAAAGTAGATTCTAGTGTATTTTTAGTGGGTATATAAAAACATCGACTATCAAGACTATACTAAAATAGATGATTTAAAGGGGTAGCTAAAGGATTTAAAACTAACCAGCATGTGCTAAAAGTAAAGGTTTTTAAGGGGTAATCAAAACATTAGATTAATTAACCCGAGGACGTAAATTAGGAGTTTAGGTAGTAATTGAAGAATAATTAAGTAGTATTGTGGGGAAGGTGGTGGTGGTCATAGAGGAAGTTTAATGAAGTTATAGGTTCCCTTGATAACCTTGTAAAAATCATGGTGTTGGCAATTTATTTAAGAACACAAGCAATATTTCAATGGATCTCATGATATGAAACCATCATAAACACCCTTTTCCCACATGAATAACCATGATAGGTTCTCTTGGAAATTACATCATAGAAGGTGGGAGGAAGGGATGAATGTAACAAGGATCTCAACCTTTGAGGGGGTGAATGCAAAATTATTATCATGATTGGTTAAAAATTTGTGTGTGTGTGTGTGTGTGTGTAGATGGGAAATCCAAAATTTTAGAGACCAACTTAAAATGTAAAGACAAATATATTATTAGCTTATGATGGATCATAAGCCTCAAATAACTTAAACTTGTAGTTATGAATGAAAAAAGTATTTTCAGAGTGAGAGAAAAGTCTATGATGAAAGAAACATTACTAAGTAACAAGATATGAAGTTTTTGATGGTTATCATCTATACTCTTCATGTACATATGCTTCAATATTATTCATGTGATTCTCATAGGCATGGAAATTTTCAACATCATTCCTTGGTTCTTTATGCCATGTGCATAAAAATATTGGTTTGTTTGGGGAGTCGATAATTGATATGATAGGAGGTATGGTGGAAATATCAATTAGGAATGTAAAGGAGTGATACTAGATCTTATTAGAGGACTTAATGTATTTTATGAATCATGTATTAGGTCATAGGGAGGATTGATATTAGTAAGCTAGCTAATATCATTATTCACTCTCTTCAGCCATAAAATCATCCCCCTTAAGGAGAAATTTTGGATGTGTTGGCTCACTATTTGGGTGGTGGAGCTCATAAGGGGAATAATAATGGATTATGTTAATGCTAAGGTTGAAAGTGAATTATATGGATTTTGGGAAGATTCAATAGTGGAGGGCCTTCGGTCCACATAATAGAGAGAGGAATATAATGATTTTTAGTATCATAAGACATTTTTGTTCTTCTCTCAGGTATATTAAGATAATAAGGGTTCATTAAGTGAATAGGGATCATCATACATACAAGTGGTGAGATTGATGTTAAGGGATTTTATAACAACATCACTAGGTGGTGAAGGAGGAAGTTCCTTAGTAAGAGGCGAGGTAGAAGATATAATGATGGGAATTATGGAAATCGCCTTCTTACAAGAACATGGTCATAGAGAAGGGGATAATACGAAATAAAAAATTCAGGAAGGCCATGCTTCTTTATCTCAAGGTTAATTTCATCATGTTTATCATCATCTAAATCAATGAGGCTTGATGGGATATTCTCAACAATATTGGGATGAATATTATATCCTTAAAGGGAGATAACGAGGTTGTTAAATAATTATTATTATAGAAATGTGACACAAGGTAGGTCTTTAAGAGTGGATTTTATAGATGCCACATTATTGGAAGTGTTCAAAGTTCCATAGGTTGGTGTAACCTTGAATCATTTACATGGTACGTAGGTAGGGTAATTTAATGTATTGCCATGTATATAAAGTTATTGTATGCATGTGATGTGTCCATAGTCATCTAAGAAGAATTTTGTATTAAAAAGGAAAGTTGAAGATGATAAATTTTACCATAATAGTGAAAGGGTCATGATATTAGGTAGCCATATGTAACCCACAAGGTGGATTTTCCTTTAGTACATGAGTAACCTAGGGGTTTGATGAATTTTAAGGATGTGATTTGATGAATTATTAAGATGTGATTCATGTGTTTCAAATCAAATACTTAGTTATTATCAATGAGTGACCAAGGGATTTGATAAATTTTAAGGATGTGACAAAATTTCCCAAACCATCATCTATGATACCTCTCTTGAATTGTACATTACCGATCTTGATGAAGAGGAAGAGGGGAGGATTATATTCATAGAAGAGAAGTTAATCCATACTCATGGATTTAATAGTGAAGTGAAGAGATAGATATTAATAGGTAGTTAGATTTATTTGAATATAATTATCTTTGCATTATCGAAGTATACTCTCTTAAGATCCATGTAAGAGGGAGTCTTGCCCCAAAAATGGAGGTGATGTTATATTCATGTCAAATAGGGTTGTCATGAGTTGAATGTGGTGTTTAGGTAAAGGTTAGATCAATCCAAAGAATAGGATTTTTCATGGGAGGTTTGAGAGCTCCGTGATTGGATCCTATTATTTTAAGAGAATGATGAGATACTTGGTTGGACATGAAATTTATCATTCAATTTGGTTTAAGGGGATAAGAGATTAGATTGAGATTTTTTTATAGAATGTACGACATTGGTCATGTAATATGGGTAATGTATGTCGTCAGTGACGACATTGACCACATGTAATTGCATAGTGGCTGATGGCGTCGAGGATGATAGGACTGTAATAGATCCCATATACGTTGTTTCTTCAACATGGATGATGGTGTTGATTTGGATAGGGTTTTCTTCATATTTTGGTTTATTTAAAGATGATTCAATGAAGTTATATCTTATAAGGAAGGGTTTAATAGGATTGAAGGACAATAAGAGGGATAAATGGAATTAACAAGTGGTAATTGCTCATTTTATGTCGTATATACTAACCATGCTCTCCATAAGTTCTAATTCAAGGCTATAAGTGGTATCTATGGTGTTGATAGATGATGATAATTTTTTTCTCATTTTTAGTTTGAGGAGACACCTCATCCCTTGAATAAATAAGCAATGTGTATTAATAAAAATCTGATGTGTTTGTTATCTTGATGAATAAAATTATGATGATCATTTATTGTGTTTCCTCATACACTTTGGTATGAAAAATGTTTCATGTATCTTATGGTCCATACCATCATGATAAAAATTAGGTGTGGGTAAGAATTCATAAGCAAATACATGGATGGATCTACATTTCTTTTGGTAATGATCCTAATCGGCATGCCACCAATAGAAGAGGTTTTCATTGTACCATGGGGGTAAAGGGTAGAAGGTGTCCATAGGGATTTTACATAGCCTAGGTAGATTCCTTTTATAAATCGTCCATGGAGAGATATTGATGATAATATTTATCGGAGGATGGGGAGGAAAAAAATTATCTTTATATTGAGTAAGGGTTGAATTGTTATTTTGAATAGTATTATGGAAAACATTTCTAGGATTGGGAGTGTTAGTGAATTTTTGTCTGTAGTATTCTGATTCTAAGGTCTCATAAGGCCATGTAATTTTTGTAAAACTTCATATTTATTAGGATGAGGATTTTCAAAGTTTGCATTATATAGAATTTCCTCTTTTATTATTCGATGTATTCCTCAAAGTTGGTTGTAGAAAAGGACCCAACCTTGTATTAGATGCAAGGATCTATAATATTAAGTAAGATTTACTAAGGACTACCATCAATAAAGGTATGACCTATTTTGATACAAAGGGTTTCCATCACTTAATGAAAAATCAAGTAGTTTTATTCTCATCCTATTTATGTTTGATGAAGATATTCAAATTATTTTTCAATAAGTATTGACAACGAAATGCATTGAGTAGTGGATTGAATAACATTCGGTTCAATAATGGAGTTAGCTAGAAGAGTGTGATAAGCGATATAAAGTGCCACTCATTCTTGGATAAGAGATTGTTAGAAACATAGGAATTATCTTTGATCTAGTCCTTATACACATTTTCAAATGTGTTGATGTAAATATTAGGTTATTTGACCCATTATAAGTGAGAGAAGAGGTGACACCTCTAATATTCATAGTGGTTATATATGTAGTCAAAGGTTCCCTCTTAATATATTGGAGAAACTTTTTGGCTATGGGAGGTTGTGGCACAGATTCCACTTGGGACTAACACACCACACTAAATGTGTTGAGGTATATTACTTATGGTAGTAAAATTTATTGCATTTGAAGAAATTGATTATTAGTGGCTTTTTTGTTGTTTCATTTGATTAATGAGTTATACACTAAGTTGAGTTGGATTATTAGAAGGAGGATTTTGTGGAATATTTTTAGGATAATATTACAGATATACATTAGTGGTAGCACCTACCATCTATGAAGGATAATTATGTGATGTATATGTGGGAAATACATGCTTTAGTTTTCCCCATCAATTGAAGGGTTGTTCTAAACAAATATATGCTCCCTCATATGCTATTGGATAGGCTCAAGAGGTTTCCTATTGAGTTTTGGAAAATTATTGACAAATTATTACATAGAGGAAGTATAGTTGGTATATACATTTTATGTTTTTGGATCCTCTTCCTTGAATTAATCCTCTTATAAATTATCCAGATGGGATATAATATTCCTTTTTTGGCTACAATTTCGAAATCATTTTAAAATAAGTATCACCATGTTGAAATCCATATAAAAGGGTATCGGTTTGGAGGTTTCCCAATAGATGTTTTGAGAATAAATTTGGTGATCATAGAGATACTATACAGTAGAAGGATTTAAAAAGGAATAAGAAAGTTTGGAATATATTTTTATGAATATTTTAAGTTGATTTTGTGATGGATTTTGGAAGGATAAAATTAATGCAAATAGTAATCAATCAAAATATGGAGAAGGAATCATGTCGAGTACACCGAATGTATGTAAGATAAGAATGGTGTAAAAAAATATTCTATTTATCTTCTTTATAATATATATTGAGGTAGCAAGATAATTGTTCTAATACTACACACAAGAGGGTTATAAAATACTACTATCGTGGATCTAGAAGGTGATAGTCCACACTCTGAAATATGTGGGTTTCAAAGCCTAAATCTAGAATAGGATGACTCCTAACTAGTATTTAGAATGTAAGTTGATTACAAAGTATTGTAAAAAGATAGGGATTCATTTTTTTAGGGTTGTAAACATTGATTATAAGAGGATTTAAAAGGATTGTAAGGTAAGGACTGATAGATAATATAATTCAATAAATCAATAATATACTTCTTTACTCTAATATATGTGCATGATAAATAAAAATGATCATTCAATTCATAAATAACTTAAAGGAAAATAGGATTTTTTCATACTTACCTTTGTATAAACACCATTGGTGCATTAACTTCCCTCGAAGGTTAGCAACACCTTATGAGAGTTTATGTGGGGTCTGAGGACCATAAGGGAATATAATAAGACCTAGGAAAACATTTTGTTTAGAATATAAATGATGGGCAGGTCATAGTAAATGTAGATTCTATTCTTGAGAATCCTAAGGACCCAATGTTCCAAGAGTAGACTCTAACATACAAGAAATAATAGCTTCTAAACCTTTAATACCTTTAAGATAATATTTGTCGGTGAAACTAAATATTGAAGGAATGATGATGCTATAATTTTAATTCTCTCAAAATACACCTAAAATTCAGAACATAATCAATCATTACATTTTCCTTTAGCTGACTACATTGACCATGATTGATGTAGTTAACTACCGAAATAAAACCTAGACAAAATCACCATGATTAATATCTTTGAATCTAGATAAATGTGTATCACATGTTATTATAAGAAGGATTAAAATATGGAATAAGACCCTAAAGTTAGTGAAAATTCATTTGGAAAAGGTATGAGTGTGTTTTAAGTAGATATAGAGGTGACCTAAGATGATAACAAGGTGATGTCATATGGAGACTAAAAGGATGCATGAGAGGTATAAAGGACACATTAATTAAGGTATCATGTATTTCACATTAAATACATCTCACAAGTACCACCAATAACCATCCCACCTCAATCCTAGTGATATATTGAGAGATATCACCAATTTGGTGAGGTTAATGCACCAATTCTTCTTGTAAAGAGAAAACATTGGTAACAAAAATAGGCGTATAAAAATTGGAGCAAACAAAATTTGGAGATAAGTTGAAATAAAGTGATCCTAATGAAGATAAAACACATTATTGATAACCAATTCCATGGAAATAAATAAAATTAACAATATTTATAGGAGAGATAATGCCATGTGAATGTTTTTAATACCTCTGCCAAGGTGACCAATGGAATGAAGTATGCGGGAACCAAATACAGAGTTGTATGCTTCTTAAAATAGATAGGAATATAGGAAAATGAATATAAAATAGGATGTTAAAAGGTCTAACAAGAATGAAAAAAGTAATGCCTCCAAGTATAAAACTACCCTCTAATTGACTTGAAACATGGGTTAGGGGAGGGGATATGGGGACAATCTTTGAAATGGTCATGGTGTAAGACATTTTGCCTAAAAAGTTCCCATTTTTGAAATGAAAAAAGTTATGTCATCCTTTATAATACCTTCCCTTTTAAATAAATTCTCCTTCAAATATTTACCCACCATAAAAATATTTCCCCATTTAAAATGTCCCCCACCTTGTAAGAAAATGAACCTTTTACCAAAAATATAATTATTTTTCCCTAAAAAGAGGGAGGTAAGTTTGAACCTTAAACCTCAATGTAGATAGAGGTTTTAACATAATTCACAATACCACTAAAGCACTCAATGTTCTTGAAAATTTAAATGGGAAAATTGGTTTTGAATTTTCAATAAATAAGTTAAAAATCATTTTTTTAAAGGAATTCTTTTGTGGAGGGTGATGTGAGATTAAGTAAATAAAGGGAATCACTACATAATAGAGAGGAGGTGGAAAATTGAGGTTGAGGATGACATGGTCATAGAGGGTCAAATAGGTCATCAATGTCAATGTGTATTTATATAACCACAATAATGTCTTTGAAATACCATACTTTTTTCCTTATGTTAGGAAGTATAATTGGATAGGCTCTTAGGTTGAGTAACAACAACATAAATATTTGGCATCTAAAAATAACATCTCACACATGGGGGATAAGGATGACCATGAAATTAACAATTCACACTATACATTCTTCAATAATAATCATATAATGTCAATACTAAATACATGTTTCTAGGTATTGTTGAAGGTTTGATCTAGATAAGATAAAACAACGATTATAGTCATGTAGAAGAGGTCATAGGTGTATTAGGTGGTCATAGAGAGTGGTACAATCTAAATTAGTTATTATTTTCATCAAGGTAATGGATAAGTGTAGCTTAGAATATTAAGAAAAAAATTAAAGAAAAACATGGAAAAATTGTTCCAAATGTGGTGAGGATGAGATAAATTCATGGATTAGAGGTTACCAATGATGTTTCTTGAGTACCCAATTAACAAGAGTTGAAAGACTTGCAATTTTTTTGCCTCAACATATGTAGTTATAGGTGAGATATTTACCAACTTGTCTTACAATATATATTAGAAAATTCATATAGATAGACTATGTAAGGGGGAAGTAGAATGTTAAAGGGTCTAAATAGTTTGACTTAGGTTGGGAAGAGTTATTAAGGAGTGATAATGAACAAGTACAATAGGATAATGAAATAGACCAATTCCATTTCCAAAGTGGAATCATTCCAGATGTATATAGAACATCCCACCCATTCAATATTTTTACATTGAGGTGATATGGTTCTACCATTATATACTCAATACATATACAAAGCAAAAACACAAATAGAATCTCAAAATAGTCACCATTAGAAAATAACTCAACTTGGACAGGGTAAAACTTATAAAGGGAAGATATTTATGCAACTTAAAGACCCAAAAATTATTGAAATAAAATTAATGCTAAGAAAGGGAGACGTTAGGATGATAATACGGGCACACAAATCCATACAAGGAATACTTGATGCACACTTCCACCACTATAATTATAATCAAATAACTCCAATGTTAGATCAATGTTATGTCAAGGTATTTGAAGCTCAAGTTAAAAATTGAAGTCTCAATGGAGGATGGTTGTTGGAAGGTTAAATGTAAGGAATACATCAAGGATATCTTACAATTAGAACCATGAAGGGCAAGTGAAAAATATTTGGTGTTCACAAACATACTTTGTAAGAGTAGCACACTAGTAGAGGGAATCCCTACATCAAGGAGATGACTATCTTGGAGCTAGAATGCACCACCATACATATTATTCATCGTAATTATTCTCACCATGTATTTTCATTGATGTCAGAGGTTTTTACTATTTGGACTAGAGATCAACCACAATTTATATTGTTTGGAGCTTGCAGTTTAGCCCATCCAGAGTTGGTCACAATGTTTCTCATCCAGAGCTAGAAGAATAAATGGTTTGAAGCTCATAGTATAGCTCATCCAAAGCTCACCTATAGTGTTGGATGTATAGAGATAGGAATATAAATGGTCTAGATATAACAGTATGTATGGATCAAGCTAGGAGATTGTAGTGTATCTCGACAGGAGCTCGCTTCAACACAAATCTTCCGAAGGTAATGGTATTGGTCCTAAGCTTACACATAATTAGCCCGTAGGTTGTGTTTTTTTTGGTTTGGATATATCTATATTAATTTGACTCATGCTCATTCTTGGTGTTAGCATTTGAATCCCCTTTTTCATGTTTCAATTTAAACTATGGCCGAATCTCCCATGATTTGGTGATCATTCCTTGTTTTGGGGATTGAAATTCAAATTATTAGATGACCTACATATTTTTTGTGACCCTTATTTATTTTGATCGAGAAACTTATATGACAACCCATGTTGGCATTAATATCTATAGGTATAAAATAAGATATAGTTAAAATGAAGAAAGTATTGCTTGCTTGGAGAAAACAACAAACTATTGTGAAGAGATAGAAAGAAAAGAAAGATATCTTAAGATCAATGGTGAATTGCTAAGGTATAGGTGATGTAGAGCATGAAAATTTGACAAGGAAGAAGGAAAAAACAATGGCAGATTTCATAAGGTAAGAGTATGTGAAATGCGACAAGAGAATCCATCAAGCAAGTAAAGCATGAGTGAATGTGATTAGAAGAAAGTAGAGTAAGTTAACTAAGGCATGTAAGTGCATAGAGGTAAGAAACTGTGTAGTTTGAAAGAGTTGACGAATCATATTAGAAACTATGCACCACGATGAAGTTGCACTCTAGTTGAATTATAATGGCTCCAACATAATCACAAGGAATAATCGATCAAAAACTAAATAACTTGCATAAC
Organism: Taxus wallichiana var. yunnanensis; assembly: GCA_018340775.1. Taxonomy (NCBI): domain Eukaryota; kingdom Viridiplantae; phylum Streptophyta; class Pinopsida; order Cupressales; family Taxaceae; genus Taxus; species Taxus wallichiana. Next base: position 421,392,514 of record CM031239.1, on the reverse strand, counting down.
AGAACAAAGCTTGCACATGTAGAGAAAGACAATAGAGTGTCTTAACATGCTCATAAATGTAAAATGAAGGGATACATATAGGGTGTTGAGTAACCCTAGTGCAAGAATCAATAGCAAACCCTAAACCTAACCCTAAACTTAACCCATGTGATATGACCCTCCATATGTGAGTGGAGGACACATAGGATAACTCACACCAACATAGTCAATGGTAAACAAGTTAAGTATGAGTAGTGCAGTGTGTATGAATCCAACAATAAAATTGAATGAAGTGTGAAAAGGTGCGAGTAGAGAAAGTGGAATATTACTATAAAGAGAACAACAAAGAAGATATTTCGGAGCATACAAATTAATCAGATCTTAACAACTTCCTTGATAGAGGAATGATTTAATTTTCATCATCATATTGAAGAATAAAATGCAAAAGGTGGAATTATGTTAAGGTCGATTCCTCACACAATTCGGGATTGGTTTCTGCAGCTAGTTGGTGCTCATAAATTGGCTGATTTGGTGCTCAACATTGGGGATTGGTGTTGTTGAACCTCTATCATTATGGTATGTGTTGTCATTGATGTCAAAACTGTAGAAGATGGAAGACGTGACATTGATGGAAAAAGGGTTAATTGGTAAAGTGAGCAAGAAATGAAGATGAAGGTTGATTGGTAGTGTCATCTCATAGAGAAAACATTAGAGTCAAAAATAGCTCAGGAAAACATATGTAGTATGTAATAGCCTCAGGAAAGTGAATTGGGCGTTTAGAAGTCAAATAAGGACATTAAGGGTCAGATAGATGTAAAACAGATTTAGGATGATTAAGGATGCATTCTAAGGGACTTAGTCAGTTTTTGGGCAAGCCGCAGAAGAAGGAGATATTTGTTGAAGTGAATAGATGGCCATAGAAGCCTTGGAGTAGCCGCCGAAGTCTACATAAATCCATAAATCTCTAGAAGAAACCATGGAAGGTAATTGAGTTATGTGGATAAAGGAATGACATTTCCAAAATGCAAGGAGTCAAAGAACAAGCTCTAAGCATACAAAGTGAAGCCATAAAAGCTTAGCAAGCACCGTGTGAAAAGGAATGAAGCTGCTGAAGTAAAAGGAGACAAAGGACAAGTCACATAAGAGAAAGGTAAGGCCAAAAATGTGAAGGAAGAGCCGTAGAAGTAAGAATAGCTTAAATGAAAATGCAGGGAACTAGAAAGTTTTAAGGAGAAACCACGGAATAAAGGAAATCAAGAGTAATGTCACGAAAAGCGAAAAGATGCATAGAACATGATGCAACCTAGAATTTAATAGATAACACCCTAGTCACACTTGGCACATCACTTAGACTTGAATGAGCACTCACCGAAGTGCGCAAAGGTGCCAGTCCTCTTCGTGGTTCTTTATAGTAGGATGTTGCGTGATGAAGGAAGAAACATATAGATTCATAACTAATCCATCATTATACAATGCATGCTACACTTAGATCTATGAAGGAACAAGCTTTAAACAGTAATCATGATTGAATCAATAACATGCACTACTCAAATACACACAGAATGACACTTAGATTCAACCAATATCTTGCATCTATTAATAAACACATAAGCTCCTTACAATAATGTCAATATATACCAATGCACGTATGGATCTGATACAATAATTCAGTCATATGCATATATCTCTATACCTCCATACATCCATCACACACATTCTCTCCCATATTACCACTATGTACTTCACATCATATATATATGGTGGGGACTTGCCCTTCACCGCTTATCTATTCTAGAAATAGGTTGCATGCTATTAATAGCCACGTGTTGTTCACAAGCATAGCCACACATGCAAGTGTGCTATCTATAGTCCTCTTATAGTTAACTGAAGTGTCAATCCTATTCTTAGATCGTCTCCATGAAAAATGCTTTGATCCGCTCCTCCAAAGATAGATAATGCATGGCACACACATCCCTGCATCGTTGGTGTGTTTCACATGTCATCTTCTAAAAATAGGTCTTCATGCTCAAAATTGGATAAGTCCTAAAAGCTAAACTTTCCTTCCACGCGTGGGTCCTTCCTATCCTTCCATGCCCTTGATCTTGGCCTTCTCTTCCACACGGACTCCTTATGTGTTCTCTAACAAGTATTCTCTGATCAACATTACCCCACACTAATCTCATTATCATCCCGAAAATGAGTATTCCTCCAAAAAGTGAAGTAAAGAGTAGAATAATGGAAAGAATAAAAATGAAATAATGTAGAAAAATATTGAATTTTTATTAGATAACCTCCTCATCACTTTGCAGTATAAATTCTAGATATTCCTTCTTTATTTCGGCCTCCAAAAATTGCCATTTAGTGAGTGCTTGTTTTATTTTTCTAGGATGTCCACATCAATGGATTCCAACTCATCCCTTGTAATCTCTCCTTTTTCAATCCATAGAACCAACAAAATGCTGGATATTGATGTCATTATTCCTTCTAAAAGATCCATCTTCTGCGTAATTATCTTCGTAAGCTCTTCTAGCCGAGTCTTGTGCGGATCTTATGCTACTGCCAGGGCATCACGCTTCTGCTTAACCATTGACAATCTTTCTACGTGTGGCCCAATGTCTCATCCTTCATCACTTTCTAGACCTCATTGTTCTCTTCTAGGGTCTTTATGTTGATAAGCGCCTCTGGAGCTATGCATATGTTTAAAGCTTAGTCTGCTTTCTTCAATAATTCCTGTAATGCTTACAACAACCCTTCATAAGATGCAATATTTTGCATCACCGAGGCTTTCTCCCATTTGGCATCTTTCTCTAAGCTTCTTGGCATTGGCATGTGTAGAGGTTCATCTTCAAGTACCAAGTCCACCAACTTTCCTACATAGTGTATCACTGAAGGAAATGTCTGTGGTACCTTGGCCTCTAAGTGTGGCCTTGTTCTGATGACATTGTCCCCAATCTCCTTTGCGATGTTGATAAATACCTCATTTTTCTTCTGCGCAAAGCCCCTCTCCTGCATTATGTGTGCCATCTCTACATCCTTTATCTTTATCTACTCACACATCACTTTGATCATTGTAGCTTTGTCCATGTTTCTTCTAGCTACTTCAACAAACCTTCACTAATGCATTGTTGACTGCTAATTTGACATGATAGTAGGATTTATCACATGTGTCTAGCTTGGGGTGCCTTCTTCAGTCATCTCGAAATGCATGAATCTTCACACACATCAAAGTCAGGCTCATCCATGTGGGTGTGCATTGACCATGATAGTTGTTTTTGAGTGCACACAGTTTCCATATCCTCATCCATTAGCTCCCACCAAATAAATCCTTCTATGCTATCGTGCTCTGGAAGCGGCGTGGACAATTTTACCTACATCCTCTACATACCCCATGGCTAGTGGAATGTGCTCCCCACTTGTTCTTCTAGACCATTGCTGCTTAGGGACTTTAGCTTTCAAATTTGGCACATGTGTCTCCATGTCCTGAACATTCTCGGTAGTTGTCTCCTCTGGTCCCTTCTTGTCCTCTTCTCTTCCCTTTAATCCCTCACCTTGTTCTTCTATGTTCTCTAGAAGTGTAGGAGAATTAGGTGCACTTTCTTCTGACTCTTCTGCCTCCTTATTTAACTTCGTTTCTTTGTTCTTTACACGGTTTCCTCTTTTTATGGGGAGAGTCTCGGGTGATCTCGCACACCTTGTGGTTGGAGTAGCACCTTAGGTCCTGTTCTCTGAAACACCTTCTTAAATATTGCTCCCTTGGACTGCATTCAAGTCCTCATCATCCCACTCTTACGATTGAGGTGGTGTAATGGCATGCTCAACTTCACCTTATTTGTAGGATGTCTCCTACCTCTATGCTCCAAACCACCACTATCTTCGCAATCATCCTCCTCACCTCCACTTCACCGGCTCTGTGGGCTTAGGTGCTTTGGGATGTTCTCCATTGTATGTTTTCCATTTGGTGGTCTTTGGAAGTGTGAACTCACCTTCCACATATTTTTTATTCTCCATCTTTGGCTTCAACTAAGATATACCAATGCTGCCCCTACATCTGCTATAGCCAGACTTATTGGCTTAATATTCAGCACCTCCGAAATGATCCTCTTTGTATAAGCACTTATGCTAGGATACACATACTTCTTCCTCAATGTATGGTAGTCATAGTCTACCTTATCTGCATTGAATACCAGTTAGCACGTGTCTATAAATATGTGAACAGATGCTTGGAAATACCTTGCAGTGAATGTGTAAGGCAATTTACACCAAGGGCTCTAGACTCCATCTTTCATTGGGAAGCGTGTGATGTAGAAATGTTGATATATAGCAAATTGGACTTGTTTCCCTACTACTTTGATGGTAGGTCCTTTGGGATGCACCACTCTTCTCCAAATGCCACACGGAGCCTATCATACCATTTCTCTACCCTTTGCTTTATGTCGTCTGTCATGGCCCCTTTACATAGATACTTGTTGAACCTTTCAGCTAGTGACTTGTTCTCCATGGGGTATTCCCATACCTTTTCCTTTGGTCCTGTCTAGTACTCCAATCTCCATGAATACTAGTGATAGTAGAACAACCCCAAAGCTGATCTTCCCTCCTGTGCATGCTTCTTTGACTATTTTCTCTATAATATAGCCTGCAATGTTGTAGATTGCCCCTTCTGACATCTTATGCACCATGTGTAACCACATAGTATTTACCTGTGACCACCGCTCCTGATCATTCAACTTTGTAACAAGGTGTGTTGCAGCTTACACAACTGGACAGTTCTTCAATTTGTCTATATCCATTCCACGTGGACCCTTTAGGTATCCAAAATCATGTCTGGTCTTTAAGATCACGGCTTTATCTATGAGATCATTCTTTATGTCCTCTCATGTGGCCTTCAAACCTGTAACTGATGAGATAAGTGCAAATGAGATTCTAACTCTACGTCTTGCAAAGTATAAGAAGTCCTCGTGCACCTTGCTCATGAGCCACTAATACAAGGGCCCATACTTCCCGAAATATGGAAGCTCATATAATTGTTAGATCCCACTTCTCTTCAAAATCTTCTCACCTGCATCATCATAAAATCACATGTCATCCACCGTGCGCTTGTTCATCCTAGCAGTGAGCAAGGAATCGAGCTCCCTCTTGTTCTCCATGGTCATGTGATTGTATTCACTCACCTTGCTCTTTCTGATGGGTGAATCCCATTCCTATCTCGACGATGACTCCTTCTCGGATATTGCATTTCTAAAAATGGCTTTCGGTGCCATCTATTCCTCCTCGAAAACCACCTTATTTTCTTTTACTACTGCTACAGATGCCTTCTTAGGTGTCATTTTTACCTTACAAATGTCTCCTCTTTAACTCTGCAACTTTACAAATCAAACCCTAGCTCAATTCAATTGTTCCCTAGGTAGAAACTTTGTGCCCTAACTCCTCTCTTGCCTCCTTGCTTTGCTCAAACCCTTCACCACCGGGGACGTAAGCTTCTTTTCACACATATCTATTTATCATGCTTGGTTTCACACCCTTCACACCTTAACCCAATCACTCGGCTCTTTCCTCAAATTCTCTTAGTCGCAACGGTAAAAATGAATCTGCATCCCATCCTTATATAATTTTTTTCAAATTTTGATGCATTTATTTCTCCTTCACCTACCAAATATCCAAATTTATTGACCAAATTCATTCATTCCATGTGGTACATCTTCATGCCCCAGCTATAACCTTCTAGCACACCTTCCTACCCTCTGATCACAGAATTCTCTTCAATGTGCGCATCCTTGTGCCTAAGTACCTCGTCACTATACCTTTTCCTGGTAGTTATCATGGCCTCCGCTAACCTCATGTTATACTATCATTTCATTCATCTCCATCCTTGGTCACTTTTGAGAAGTAATTTTTTTTTGTTGACTTAAAGCACACCCATAAAAACTTATTCCTTTCACCTTTCAATTCCCATAGTTTTTTTAACTTGGATAACTATAACCACCCCACATGAAAAGTATGTGTAGTCCTCTGCAAGCATAGACATTATTTATATAATAATTAGCTTCATGCGCGGAGCTCACTTATTACACAAGAACAATATCTAAATTGACAAAGCATAGTGACAATGAAAGAAATATAATAAGGAAATACAGAAGGGAAACCTAATCTAAATGGCAATACTGCCTTATTACAAACACAAAGAAGACTTATTTATAGTAGGGCTTCAGCCTACTCCCATTAAAGTAACCGGGTAGCCATGTTCCATCAAGTGCTTCTAACTGGTAAGCACTGATTCAAGTATAGAAGTGATGACATATGGCCCCAACTAATGTACTTTGAGCTTTCCTGGATGGCGCAAGAACTTTGAGTCATAAAGAAGTACCATTTTTCCAATCTCAAACTTCTTATCCCTTATGTTTCTGTCATGCCATGCCTTCTACCTGGCCTTTTCCTAGCTTCTGACTCCATCGTGCTATGGCTCGGTGCTCATCCAGTTGAATCATCTTTTCGATACGCTCTTCTAAAGCCTGTTCATCAGCTAGACCTCTAGCACGTGCAATACGCAAAGAAGGTAACATAAATTCTATAGGTACAATAGCTTCCATGCCAAACACCAACTGAAACAAAGCAGTGTGGCTTTGTTCAATCTCTTGTAAATTATTCTATATGCCAAAGAACAACTAAATTTTTTTCATCCCAATCCTTTCTTCCAACATCACAATTTTTTGTCAAACTCGTCTCAAAATCTTGTTGAAAGCCTTAGAAGTTCCATTTTCCCGAGGATGGTAAGGTGTAGTTTTATGGTGTGCAGCCATAAACTCATCTAATATGATCCTGAATGTCTCATTAAAAAGTGTGTACCCCTATCACTTGTCAAGCTTAAGGGACATCCATATCTTGTAATAACATTCTCACATAGAAACCTATATGTTGTAGCTCTTATCTACAGTCCTTGGTAGGTTCTTCTTCTACCCAATGTGTGAAATAATGCAGCAAGTAATGATATAGCATGATCCATTCCCGCACGAGGTGAAGAAATAGGTCCTACAAATTCAATGGCTCATTTCTCAAATGGTTCGGCACTAGTAATCGGTCTCAAAGGCATCTCATCTCTTTGCCCTGGTTTTCCTAGGCGCTGACAATGATCACATGCCTTACAATATTCTTTACAGTCCTTATACAATGTCTCCCACCATAATCTAGCAAGTAGGATCTTTCAAGCAGTTGCATCACCTGCATAATGGCCTCTTGCAATACCACCATGAGATTCTTCCATGATATCCTTACGCTCATGCTCTAATACAAAACGATGTAATACTTCATCTCTGCCTTGGTTGTCGAGGTCACCACCGATTAACATAAATGGTTCCGCATGTATATCAAGTTATTTCTTTTCGAATGCCTTCATTCCTTCTGGTGCTATACCTATTCATATAAAGACAACAATGTCTTCTAATTCTGTGGGTGCACGTTGTAACCTATATAACTATGTATCTGGCATGGTTTCTTCAATTATTTGTGCATCCTCTCCTAAATTGATTCTAGATAAATGGTCTGGTCCATAATTTCTTTTCCTGGCTTCACCACAACTATGAAGTCAAACTCTTGAAATAGGAGCACCCATCTACATATGTACCCCTAGTAAGATGGGCTTGTTTACCAAGTACTTCAATGCCATGTGATCTATATAAAACAAAAATGGTGTTGCTAACAAGTACTGTCGAAACTTGTGCAATGCATAGATCATGGACAAAGCTTCACACTCTGTAGTTATATAATTCCATTCAACATGAGTCAGCTTCCTACTAGCAAAATAGATTGGATGATCTAAAATACCTTCACCAAGTTGAGCTAACACAACGACAATGGCCATGCCAAGCGTCCACATGCACATGAAATGGTTTATCCCATGAGGGAAAGCATAGAATGGGTGTGGTAGTAATTTTCTCTTTTAATATCTCAAACACGCGCTGCTATGGTTCTCCCGAACTAAATGTACCTTTTCCCTTCAGTAACTCTTCCAAGGGTGCAACAATTTTGGCACACCCTTTGATGAATTTTCTATAATATCCTGTATGACCTAAAACTCTGTGCACCTCGCTTTGACTGGTAGGCACTTCCAGGCCTAAAATGATTGCAACCTTAGCTTTGGATCAATGAAAAAACCTTCCTTACAGATTATATATCCTAACAGATTCCAAATGGTGTAGCAAATATGCATTCCTTGATGTTCAAAGAGATACTCAACCTGTCTGTATCATTCAAACATTAAGCGTAGATTATCGCAATGATATTTCAAAAGCCCATATACTTGTCCAATCATCGAGGTAGACTGTAAGAAGTTGTGAATAAAATATTTGAATGCATGAAAACTATGTGCGAGAATATAGCAGGAACTTTTTTCAATCCAAAAGGCATCTCAATATAGGGAAAAATTTCCCCATTCAGTAGTGAATGTTGTCTTTTCTTGTTCCTCCTGAGCAATCCTAACTTGATGATACCTAGAAAACCCATCTATGAAGGAATATATTTCACACCTTGTAATGCCTTCCAGTATTTCCTCAATGAATGGTGTAGGGAATGGATCTGTTACACATGCAGCATTCAACTCCCTGTAGTCCACACATATTCTAATTCATCCATCCTTCTTGATACTGATTACCATTGGGCTAACCCATTCTAACTCATCAAGGGGTTTGATAATTCCAGATTTCAACATTTTATCAATTTCTTCTTTTACCTTTTTGTGTAAATTAGGATTCATTATGTAAGGTCTCTTTCTAACTGGCCATGCACTATCCTTAAGTTTTATCTTCATGATTCATGCATGCATTTAAGTTCATGATACCCTCAAGGGAATAATTCCTAATAATCCCTTAGTAACTCAATGATCTTTACTACCTCTGAGTCTGACCGGTAGTCTCCAATTATGGCCTCTTTAGGGTCAGCCTCCAAACCCATATTCACCCTCTTTGTTTTCATGGGTTCGTGATAGGAGCGCATATGCTTGTCTACACTTTGTCTAAGACCTCGTGCACCCCTTGTGAATGTTCAATATTTAGGTTCTCAACTTCCTCATCATCTACGATGTAAACCATCTTTCCCTTCTCTTTCTCAAGGAATCATGTTCAATTAGTATGGATTCTATTTCTTCTTCCTTTTCAAAACATGCTCCGAACTTTGCCTCACCAAATAATTCCTGAATATGCTCTTATGCTTTTGTACTATCTCCCATAGTTAAGCACTTGAAAATTTTAATGCCTCTTCTATAGGAGGTTGAGAAGAAAAGTAGTCAAAGGTCTGGATCATCCCTGCAATCAAATTTTTCTAGTTTCCAGTCTCTCGATGTAATTCTGCATATACACACCAGGCACATGCACATCCTTATAGCATACAGTATAATCAATGCACCCATAGTGAAGGTGGTAATGCTTCATGTCCTGCTATCCAAAGTCTCTCACACTATTGAATATGATGTTGAACAGGTTGATCACCATGATAAGTGCATATTTGCATAGGTGCATTGTTCCTTATAAACCTAGTAGACAAAGTGACTCCAATATCTTCCCAGTTTATAAGATTATCTTTGTGGATTACTCACCAGCGCAAGACCGCTATCCTCCTCTGTAAGCTATATACTAACATATATCATCTCTTAATTTGATCTTTCCATTGTGTTTCCATGGCCTTCAAAAATTTAGGAAGATCTTCCCTGTATACCAAGGTACTATGCTACCTATCTATTGAACCAAATGAAATCCATTCCTATGCGCAACCACACTTTTTACCTCGTGCCCTACCAATTCATATGTACCATGAGCCCAATTGTCACAAGAAATACTCATAGTATCACTAATAGAATGAGAATCCTCTCACTGTAGGATGCCTTATTTTGATGGCTCATTGACCTCTGGGTCCTAAATAACGCATACATAAATTCTGATTTAAGTCCTCCTCACTTAGAGGCTCAACATATGGTGTAGACTTCCCATCTATCAAAGGTATCACAACTCTTTCCTCCTTGTTCTCAAAGCTGATATACCCCTTATTGAACCTCAAGTCAGCATTATTCACATAACACCAAGGGCATCCAAGCAAGGATGGAAAATTGTCTCGCCTACGCAAGTGCTAATACCTCAAAATCCCTAAAGAACTTGGCCCCTTATATGGTTATAGATGCATCTTTCAAAACTCCTATGGGAGTGACCTTAGTCTAGTTTGCCATAAACAACACATTAGAAGATGGCTGCAATGGAGGCCTCCCCATTATACCCATGCATCTAATGTAAGTACATTTACTTCCACACTGTATCAATCAATATGTTGCTCAACAACCACCCATCTACAACATCATTCGAGTAATTTCCTTATCATAGTCAATGTTATCAGGGGGAAGATTTACATGCAGATCTACCATCTGGTCTCAAGACTTGCACATAGATTATTCCCTTTAACTAACTTCCCAATAGTGGGATAATGTTCTCTGGCGCAACATTTTGTACACTTCTCGTAGATCATCGATATCAGTTTGACTGCCTCTCGATGATTTCTTCTTCTCCTTTAGTCTACCGTATTTCACCCCGAATATTCCTTAACACTTCAATGGTATCCTGGTAAACCTCCTTCGATGAGCAGGATTTGGGTACCTTACATGAAAACCTCCTCCTTGGTGTTCGTAAGCTTCTAGTGCAATGCCTCTCTTACATGTGTTGCTTCAGCACATGTAGTAATCTTCATTGTCAATGCCTCAGGTCCTTCTACTATCTTGGGCATCCACTGATCTTCTACCGTGCGCTAGATTCTAACCATATTGACACCTTTGTTTTCTTGCATATGCTGCTTACTCGATGCTCATATAAATCTAGGCACTCTTCATAGCTATGGTTCTTTACACAAAAATATCATGTAATATTCTCGAGGACATTTACACCTATAGTGGTCGGAAGATCTACATGTATAACATGTTCGACAAGGGAACTCACCTCTTCCTCCACCATGGCCTCATTCTCCATATCCACCACAATATCCATGTCCCCTTCCACAACCTCCTTCAAAATGCCCCTCATTCCAATCATAGCACATTTGATTATGATCCCAATTCTAGTGCTCATTCTTACCCTTAGAATTATCTGTTATACTTGTTTGTCATACCCCCATGTCTATAATAGCATCCTGGATCGACCAATCAATCGAAAATCCTCGAGATCATGGGTCGTGGACCTACAAATCTTGCAAAATCAAGATACATTCTTCCTTATCACATGATGTAACAAAGGAAAATGACTAGCATCATGATTCAAATGGAAAATCTCACACCCAATAGTAATGAGCGTATAGATCTGCAAGGGAATCTATCCTTGGTGTGACCTTCCACTTCACAATCTATACACCAAATTATTAAGCATGTTTCATGGGCTGAATTTGCTGATAGATTCTCTAACTACTTTGTCATAACTGCAATTTGTGCCTCTAGGAATGGGCTAATACCAATGTCAATGCTCTCAACTCGCCTTAGTATGCAAATATGCTTCTAGTGCTTCACCCAGATCGTGTGTATGTCCTATATGAAAATGCCCTTTTAAAAGGTGTAATCAATCCTCCAACAAACCATTGTGCATGTTGGCTAGCGTGAATATCATAAGATAGCTTAGATAGAAGTGTCTTAAAATGAGCATCATACTCCCGTACACTCTCAGTAGTGCCTTCCACGATATGCTTGAGCACACTAATACTCTTATGCTCAAACTCAGGTATATGGAACTCTTTTAAGAAAGCATCCTTCAATGCTGCATAATCCATGCAAGTTTGATCAGGGTCAAACTTCCTATACCATCTGTGTGCACACCCTATAATGTAGTGGTGAATTGACTTGTCTTATGATCAATCTCAGTGATCCCTTTAGTGTGCCACAAGATTTCACACATATGCACATGTTCGGCAACATCCTCTATACCTCTATATTCCGAGAGACGAAGATACATCTCCATATAGATATTATGTGGTTGTTGCAGACCTTGACCACCTGATCCAGAACCTCATGTGTTCCCTCTACCTCTAGAACCACCAAATCCACTGGAACTAGAACCACCTATACCTCCTGATCCTCCACCTATAGTTGGAATAGGACCTATAGATGTACTCCCTTGTGCTCCGACAGTAGTACTATACTGAACCCCTATAGTCTGTGAGGTAGTTCCACTTCTAGAGGTGAATCCAACATTCTGCACACTCACATTCTATGTGGATGATGCACCTAAGAATGTTCCTCCAAATATCATTGAAGCCATCTATCCTTTCGTTGATGTAATTTCTCCCTGCCTTAATCCTACTCTCTTACTTCCAAAATTATCTTTCTGGTTACTTGTTATACTAGATATTGGAAAACCAAGTGCAAGGGCTAGGTCACCAGGTGGATTAAGATGCACACCCGCAGTCCAGGTAGTCTCTATTGGCGCACTTCTGTGTGAGGCCGAGGGGAATCTCTATCATGTTTTCCAAGATGGGGGAGTTCTTGATGCTCTAGCTCCACGTCTTCTACATGAGCTATAAATCCTTCACGAGCCATCTCTCTCCTCAATGCCATACTTTCTGTAACATAACGCTACTTCTCTATCTCCCTCTCACGTACCTCATTAAACTTAATCCACCTTTCCTCTCTCTACCTCTCTACCACTAGGTCTGTCATCTTTCACCAAACCTATTCCTACCCTCACGCGTGGTGAAGTTTAGTTACATCGGTTTACTCTCCAGGTTCAAAGTTACCATTAAGATCTTGATCGCCAATGAGAATACCTTGCAAATATGTTCCTCTTGGATACCGCAAAAATAGAATTTAGATACCTCCAGGCAAGAGTATGTCGAAATTGAATATTCCAAAATATAATTGTTTAGAACACCACGAAACCATGTATCCATAGTGTGAGTCTAGATCAGATCAACATCATGGATGGCCTAAAACTCTTCATGTGTCTAGACAAGTACGCGATACCTCTAGTTTCACTAATATGCATAAGCAATGGCGCTCGTATAGTTCTATTGGAAAGATAGTGAAAAATATTTCATATAAGCTATCATACAAATTCTGCTCTACCCAAGTGCGTGTGTTGAACTCGGATCTACTATCGAACCATCATGCATATTCTTCCTCTAAATCATGTATCCATTCCTCAATACTTGCTAGAGTTAACCGATACGTCTTCATCGCAAACCATCCTGAAAACAACTAAAAAGAGGTCTCGGAAATGGAACCAATGATGTAGCCTAGAATTTACCAGATAACACCCTAGTCATCTTTGGCACATCACTCAGCCTTGACTAAGTGCTCACCTAAAGCACACAAAGGTACCAAGTCCCTCTTTAGGGTTGTTTTAGCAGGATGTTGCATGATGAAGGAAGAAACATATAGATTCATAACTAATCCATCATTCTACAATGCATGCTACACTTAGATCTATGAAGGAACAAGCTTTAAATAGTAATCCTGATTGAATCAATAACATGCACTACTCAAATACACATTTAATGAAACTTAGATTCAGCCAATATCTTCCATCTAATAATAAACACGAAGTTCCTTACAATAATGTAAATCTATACCGATGTGTGTATGGATCTGATAAAGTAATTCAATCATATACGTATATCTCTATACCTCCATACATCCGTCACACACATTCTCTCCCATATTACCACTATGTACCTCACATCATCTATATAAGGTGGTGAATTTCCCTTCACTTGCTTATCTATTCTAGAAATAGGCCGCATGCTATTAATAGCCACGCACCATTCACGAGCATAGCTACACATGCAAGTGTGTTATTTATAGTCCTCTTATAGTTAACTCAAGTGTCGATCCTATTCTTATCTCATCTTCATACAAAATGCTTTGATCCACTCCTCTAAAGATAGAAAATACATGGTGTGCATGTCCTGCATCTTTGGTGTGTTTCGCACGCCATCTTCCTAAAATAGGTCTCCATGCTCAAAATTATCTAAGTCCCGAAAGCTCAACTTGCCTTTCACGCGCGGGTCGTTCTTGTCCATCCGCGCCCTTGATCCTAGCCTTCTCTCCCATGTGGACTCCTTGTGTGTTCTCTAACAAGTATTCTCTTATCAACAGAACAAGAAAAGTTGCTAAGGAAGATAGGCATGTGAAATAACAAAGCCACGAGATAAAAGGATGGAGTCGCGGATGTGAAACAAATTTACAAGAAGGTAGCATAGATAAGAAGAAAGAGCCATGTGCAAGAGAACAAGTCATGAAAAGGTGAAAGACAACTAAGTATAGCCACGAGAAGTATATAAGAACCACATATAACTAAAAGGCTATCGAGAAAGGTGAAAAGGCACTGAGAATAAATAATATTTCCGCGATCAAAGGAAAAAGTCACAAAAGCCCAGGGAAGCCATGGATATAGAAAATATGAACTATAGACTACTCGAGGACAATCAAATTAATTCAGAATGAAAAAATTTAAAAGTTTGCATGTAAATCAATGGTGATTCGATTGTCTATTGATTGCGCCTACATGTACACCTAGAACTCCACATTGAGCGATAAAATCTAATGTTCCAACTGTTGATATTTAATGTTCTTTGACTTGATTAAGCCCAATTACATTTTAAAATTAAACTCTTGATTTCAAGGTGAAATTAAATATTAGAGAAGAAAGGGTCTCGTTTATTCCCAATCATGAGGAAATCCTAAAAATACAAGAAATCTATTTTTAGGAGTCAACTCATAAATAATGTATGGAAAATGCATAGAAAAAGGAGAAATCAAGCCAAACATAGTAAGGGAAAAATATGGAGTGGGTAGCATGCATTCAATGCACCATATTTTCAGGTGATAAGGGAGGAGAGATTGCACGAAACACAAAGGAAGTGAGAATTATTCGATTGGATATATAGAGGAAAATCGATGCCATTTTAGATAGGTTGCTCAAGGATGAAATAAGGAAAAATAGTTGAAGGAGAGACATAAGAAAGGGTTGTATGATAGATAAATGATGTAGTCAAGTTGAAGAAACAACTAGAGAAATAAGTAGGAGTAATGTAGGAATGAGGGAATAATCGAGAATTGATCGGATGCATTACAAAATACCGGAGAAAATAAAGGAAATCTCGAGCCAAGAATATTTTCAGAGAAAGCAAATGACTCAGAACCATTGTTGAACATCCAATCCTAATGAAGATGAGATGAGAAAAGAGTTATGTAAGGAAAGAAGAGGTAGTTACATGACACGGATATGCTGAAGAGAAGAGTAAGGAGAAGCTAAGGAAAATATCATTGCAGAGAGAGAGACACGATAAAATAATAGAGATCTAGTGCAGAGAGAAAGAGAAGAGTTGTGTGTAGAAGGAGACAACATTATCAGATGAAGAACTGATGTGTAGAGAAAAGAAGAAAGTCTGATAAGTCAAATGAGAAGAGAGACTAGAAAGAGGTAAAGAAAACATTGCATATCTAACTATGAAGAGTGATTGTAAATGAATGAAAAATCAAGGTGATCATAATCATTGTATGTACAACATGGAAACTAGATGATCAAAATTTGTGTAAACAACAAGTCTAATTTGTAGCTTAGCATTTCTAGGGGGTCGCAGCCTCCTTGTAGGTGGGTGCCTACAAAATATTAGTTGGTGTTGGTTAAATTAGGTGTCATTGCTCCTTGTGGGGTTGGTGCCTCCTAAAATAAATATCATGTGATGCGTAATATTCACTTGAGTCCTTTTTGTGTGTAATATCAACAGAGGTGTAAGGGGTTGGAGATCCTTGTGGGGTTGAAGCCTCACTAAAAAATCTTGTAGGATGTGTAATATTCTTGCAAGTCCTTGCTTTGTGTAATATAAGCAATGGTTTTAGTGGGTTTTTGTCTCAAAAGGGTTTCCCACATTATATCTAGTCTCCTCATGTTTTGTGTGCATATGTTTCTTACTTCTATATCTTTATGATTATAGTGCATGCTTATAACAATCAATAATAGTTAACAACAACATATACAAAAAGAAAGAAAAATTGATTGTAAGTTTTAGCAAAGACTAATTCACCCCCTTCTCAGTTCTTGAAATATCTAACAATTGGTATCAGAGCAGTGGTTCTCTTGTGTAAAGCTTAACAACTTGGAGTTTGATCCTAGAGAAATATAAGCATGGAAAAATATACTTATAGAAAGTATCAAGATGAAGCTCACAAAGAAAGGTTGATGATGGCAATGGAAAGTTGTAGTAGCTCTAGAAATGATTCAGATGATGAAGAAGCTGAGGTTAATCTAGAAGCTAAGTTGGAATGTGCTCTAGAATAATTATATAAATCAAGGAAGAAAAACAAGAAACTAAAAGCTTACATCGGTGTGTATGAGAAGCACATCACTCTCTTCAAGAATAAGTTGAGCAAGAAATAACAAGATGATGCTCAAGAATGCACAGAATCGATCAGATAAAGAAATTAACTCTCTCAAACTCAAAGATGAAGAAATCACCAATCTAAAAACATCTTTGATGGAACAAGGAGAGAAAATTAGACATCATGAAGTGGAAGCGATCCAAATGGAGAAAGAACATGAAGAAAAGATTGAGGAACTTGAGGAACAAGTCAATCTGATTTCTAAAGCTCTTAAGGAAAAAATTGAAGAATATGACAAACTCAACTCCAAGAAAATATTTAGGAAAGATCTATACCAAACAAAACAAGAAAATGTGAAGATAAAAATGATAAAGAAGATGCCTGCCAGAAGCTTGAATCTGAACTAAATAATTTGAAGACAGAAATGGAACAAATGCAAACTAGCATAATAGAACATGAGACTCTCAGAAATAGTAAGAACAAGCAAGGAAAAGGGAATTGAGACTGAATCAAGAAAAACATGTTGTAAAAATGATTAGAAAATAAGGAGGATGAAAAGGCTAGTTCCAGTATGCAACCAGACAAGAACAAACCAAGGTGACCAACAATAGATGATTCAAGTCAATTAGACAACCCAACACATCTAGGTATGAAAGAAAATTTAGTGGATATTGTTATTCATGTTATGGTTTTGGTCACAAGGTTGCACAGAGTGTAAAAGGCTCAAGATAGACAAAGAACATCCATGGAGGGATAACATATCTAAGTCTGAGAAGAATAGGATGTGTTTCAATTGTCATGAAAGAGGACACATTGCTAGGTATTGCTTAGAAAAATCCTTAAGACAATTTAGCAATGATCACTCACATTCAGATAAAAGGATAAATCATGTAATGTGTTATACATGTCATGAATTTGGGCATTATTCAAAGCACTATTGTCAAAATGAACAACCTAAACACAATAGTAGACTTCATACCTTCAGATGGCAAGAAAAGAAAGCTTCTACCATGAAAATGATTCCTAAGAATCATACAAAAATGTCAAGACTCAAATAGACCTTGAAGAGAAGAAGATGAGATGGGTATATAGGATCAAAGAAGAAAAACCAGAAGTCAAAGAAGAAAATAAGGAAAAGAAATTATCATGGGTAGATGAGGTAGAAAATCAGAAATCCAACACAAACCAGGAAATAACAAATGATGACAAAGGAAAGAAGAAGGAAGATAAACTGAGTACAAGTAATGAAGAATTTCTTCCTCAAGCGGTGATAGAGGAAATGTAGTATATGTGTCTCACTAGCATACAAGTTGAAAAAGAGAGGTCAAGTGACATGATAGTCATGCCAAGAAATGTAGTCAAGAAGAATGAAAAAGAACAAGAACCAGGAAAGATGAAACTAAGTCATCATGTCACTATGATGACTATCTTATTGTTTGACAAGAACCTAAGAAGACATGATATACCTTCTCTAAGCTTCTAGAAGGTATACCAAATCTAGAGGAAGCATGGTACAAATTCCATCATGGCGAGATTGGACAAGAACAACAAAAGATCTGGTTGGTTGCAAAAAATGTATTTTAATTGAGCAAGATGTTAAGGTATGTCATATATGATTTGTTCCATGTTATATAGTGTGTATATGTGTTGAAGTCCTTGTGTATTCCCCTGAGCCAACATAGGAAGAGAAAGTTGTAAATCATCGTTTCTTATCATGCATGTGTCTCCTTAACCTTGTCATTGGTATAGTCAAGTGAGAAGTAGTTCCATGAGAGAAATATTGAATCAATGAACAAGATGGTTGCATGGTAAAAACTGAATCAAAATAGGTATGATATTCTTTGTGTATGTATGGATGCAAGTGTTCATGTCATAATGGAGTCATCTAGTGGTTGGTTGTTATTAGTAGCGTGTGTCCATGGTTGAAAATGAGTCATATGGTCAAAAATCCTTGTATGTTGAATCCTGAAAGAAAAGTCTATTCAATGTCAAAATATGAATTTAAAATGTATTAGTCATATGTGAATCATAATGCCTGAAAATCCCATTCATAAGTATCTTGTGTCAAGTCTGATTGTCATGATCCCTCAAATGAAAAATGTGTGAAGTACATGTGTGTGTTCATTATATAAGTGCATATTCCAGAATTGTCTCTGTCACATAGACTACTGATATGAGTAAAGTAATGCAAGACTTTCATAGTCCACAAGTGTGAGGAAAGGTGATAGGATCTATATGAGTAACTAGTAATGAGCAATTAATTACAAACTACAAGTATGGAAGATGGTGTCTTTATTATTGAATGCCAAATGGACAAATTAAGATCTCAAATATGTTGTTGAAAATTATTAGATGATTTGATGGTGAAGATGTCTTCCAATGAGTACCCTTGCATAAAAATTGATGTAATAGTTGGTATCTCCAAACTATGCATATCATGCTCAAAAATATGTTTTTGAGAAGATTCAGGATGAGTTAATGACTATCTATGGATGAGATTGGAGAAAGTGGATAGGTTACAAGACTGAGTAGATTAATGCACACCGTAAGTGGAAACAAGACACTAAGTAATGGATAAGTGTCAAGAAGACGAAGATCAATAAATTAGAAGAGGGGATTCATACTTGTGAGGAAAGTGTCTAAGACAAAAATCTACAACATACAAGATGAAATATAGCCTCAACAAGAGCATATGGACAAAGAGAGCTTAGTGTCAGTTCAAATAAAATGGAGTGAAGCACAACATGCAAGAGAGAGTATTTTAACAACAAAAACACAACATTATCCAAGGGGAGTTACTAGTGATCAAGTGGATCATTTTTTACTACTAATGGGAGATAATAAAAGATGGAACACATTCCTAGGGGAGCATTCTCATGAAATATAAGCTCCAAAACAATGCCAAACAATATTTAGGCGAGGGGGAGCTAGTTTACTAGCACATTACTACAATTGGTATCATCATCTCAGAGGAGCATTACCGCAGAAATACCAGATCAAGTGGATCAGAAGCATGAGCCCAAGGAGAGCCTCTTAAGGTAATAACATGATGAATCTAGCTTACCAATATATTTATCCTTACATGACATAGTTGGTCCTTTGTCATTGTTTTCAAAGGGGAGAGAAACTAAAGTTAGAAACCAACTAATCATATGTCAAAGGGGGAGAACAGAAACCATGATTTCCAAGTGTTTTTCCATCAATGATTATAGGTTTCTGGGTGTGTTTCCATCAATGACAAAGGGGATATTGTTGAACCTTTGTCATTATGGTATGTGTTGTCATTGATGTCAAAACTACAGAAGATGGAAGAAGTGACATTGATGGAAAAAAGGGTTAATTGGTAAAGTGAGCAAGAAATGAAGATGAAGGTTGATTGGTAGTGTCATCTCATAGAGAAAACATCAGAGTTAGAAAGTAGCTCAGGAAAGAATATGTAGTATGAAATAGCCTTAAGAAAGTGAATTGGGAATTTAGAAGTCAAATAAGGACATTAAGGGTTAGATAGATGTAAAACAAGATTCAGGATGATCAAGGATAAGTTCTAAGGGACTTAGTTAGTTTTTGGGCAAGCCGCAGAGAGAAGGAGATACCCGCTGAAGTCAATAGATGGTCAGAGAAGTATTGAGTAGCCACCGAAGTCTCGAGAAAGCCATAGAGCTCTAGAAGAAATTGTGGAAGGTAATTGAGTGCCGCAGATAAAGGAATGATGTCACCAAAATGCAAGGAGTCAAGGAAAAAGCTTTAAGTGTACAAAGTGAAGTCACGTGCTTAACAAGCATCATGTGAAAAGGAATGAAGTCCACAAGAAAAAGGAGCCAAAGGAAAAGTCAAGAAGAAAAGGTAAGGCCACGAATGTGAAGGAAGAGCCACAAAAGTAAGAATAACTTGAAGGAAAATCCGTGGGAACTATAAATTTTTAAAAGGATAGCCGTGGAAATAACAAAGCCACAGATAAAAGGATGGAGTCGTGGATGTGAAACAAAGTTGCAAGAAGGCACCATAGATAAGAAGAAAGAACCGTGTACAAGGAACAAGCTGTGGAAAGGATAAGGATAAGGAGTATAGATGTAAGACATTGAAGAATCCACGAGAAGCATATAAGAACCTCAGATAACTAAAAACCCACCAAGAAAAGTGAAAATATGTAGAAAAAATAGTATTGCCACCATAAAAAGAAAAAGGTCACAAAAACCAAGGGAAGCCACAGATCGAGAAAATATGAACTAGAGATTGCTCGAGGACAATCAAATTAATTCAGATTGGAAGAAGTAAGAGTTTGCATGTAAATCAATGGTGATTCAATTGTCTGAAGATTGCGGTTGCATGTACAACTAGAACTCCACATTGAGCAATGAAATCTACTATTCCAGCTACCAACATTTAATGTTCTTTGACTTGATGAATCCCAGTTGCATTTTCAAAGTAGACTCTTGATTTCAAGGAGAAATTAAATATTGGAGAAGAAAGGGGCTCGTTTATTCCTGATCATGAGGAAATCCAAAAATACAAGAAATCTATTTTTAGGAGTCGGCTCATAAATAATGTCTGGAAAATGCATAGAAAAAGGAGAAATCAAGCTAAACATAGTAAGGGAAAAATATGGAGTGGGTAACATGCATTCAATGCACCAAATTTTTAGGCAACAAGGTAGGAGAGATTACACGACACACAAAGGAAGTGTGAATGATTCAATTGGCTATATAGAGGAAACTCGATGCCATTTTAGATAGGTTGCTCAAGGATGAAATAAGGAAAATAGCTGAAGGAGTGATAAAAGAAAGGGTTGCATGATAGATAAATTATGCAGTCGAGTTGAAGAAGTAACCAGAGAAAGAGGTGGAAGGAGTAATGCAGGAATATGAGCATAGTCTAAGAATTGGTTAGATGCATTACAGAAGATCAGAGAAAAGAAAGGAAATGCGGTTGAGACAAGAAGCTTTTTAGAGAAAGAAAATGACTCAGATCCATTGTTGAACATCCAATGCTAATGAAGATGAGATGAGAAGAGATCCATGAAAGGAAAGAATAGGTAGATGCATGACATAGATATGCTGAAGAGAAGATTAAGGAGAAGCTAAAGACAAAGTCATTGTAGATAGGAAGAAAGGAGGTGTGGCAAAATAATAGATATCAAGTGCAGAGAGGAAGAGAAGAGTTGTGTGCAAAAGGAAACAACATTATTAGATGAAGAATTGATGTGTAGAGAAAATCAGAAATTCTGATAATTTGAATAAGAAGAGAGACCAAAAGAGGTAAAGAAAACATTGCATATCTAACTGTGAAGAGTGATTGTAAATGAATGAAAAAGCAAGGTGATCATAATTTGTTGTATGTGTAACATGGAAACTAGATGATCAAAACTTGCATAAACAACGAGTCTAAGTTCTAGCTTAGTATTTCCAAGGGATCACAACCTCCTTGTAGGTGGGTACCTCCGAATATCAATTGGTGCTGATTAAATTAGGGTTGGTGCTCTTGTGGGGTTGGTACCTCGTTAAAAGAAATCTCATGTGATGCATAATATTTACTTGAGTCCTTTGTTGTGCGTAATATCAACAAAGGTGTAAGGGTTGGAGCTCCTTTTGGGTTGGAGCCTCACTAAACAAATCTTGTAGGATGTGTAATATTCTTGCAAGTCCTCGCTATGTGTAATATAATCAACAGTTTCGTGGGTTTTTGTCCCGAAAGGGTTTCCCACATTATATTTGTTCTCCTCATGTTTTGTGTGCATATGTTTCTTACTTTTATGATTATAGCACATGATTATAAAAATTAATAGTTAACAAAGAATAAATACAAAAAAAAGAGAAAATTGATTCTAAGTTTTAGTAGCACCGATTCACCCCCTTCTTTGTTCCCGAAATCTCTAACAGTGTCCCCTATGAGTTCGTGCTCATGAACTAGCTAAGTTGGTGCTCGACATTGAGGATTGGTGTCTCTAGTGAGTTGGTGCTCATGAACTAGCTGAGTTAGTTCTCAACATTGGGGATTGGTGTCTCCAATAGGTTGGTGCCTACGAATTCATATTGAGAAATTTTGGGTCTAGATTTAGATAGTAGAGATCCAAACAGTCTTTTCTCTGTGGTTTTTATCCCGAAAGGGTTTCCACATAAATACCATCTTTTATAATTGTTTTATTTTTTGTGAATGTTAACAATGAGTATTAAATTTTTAAATAAGTAAAATATTGTATAATACTGATTCAACCCCCTCTTAGTATAAGTGTGTGCTCTTCAATTGGTATCAGATCAGGTTATTTCAAAAAAAATTGATCATTGGAAGGTAGATCTCCATAGCACACATAACAGGTTAATAAAAATCATTATTCAGGGCAATAGAAGAAAGAGAAGGAGGAATGTTTTCAAGATGATGAAGTGGATCTTAAAGGAAAACTTATTTGTGTCTTACATGAGATCAAGATTCCACAAAATAAGAATTGGAAACAAAAACAATAGTTTCAATTTTTTAAAAAGAATATGGTGCCTCAAAATAAAAGTTATCACAAGATCTTGAAGAATATACTAACATCATCATTGTCCTAAAGATTCAACTTGAAGAGATGAAGAAGATGGATGAGGATGTGAGAACCCAACTGAAACAAAAGGAAGAAAATTGTGAGAATATTGAATATGAAATTATTTCCTTAAGAAAGGAACTTGAGAAAACAACTACTAAGCTGAAAAAATGCATCAAGTTTGAGAAGATCTCTGAAGTATTAGATGATATTATTGTTGTCAAATTTTTCCCCTGGGTAAAAATGGACAAAATGATAATACCTTGAGACCGAAGATTCTTCAATAAATATTTCAAGGTTATCAGGATACTTCAAGCTTTGAAATCCTTGTATATTATTCCTAAGGTTTCGGGATCCTCTGGGATTATTCCTTTTTTCATATCTTGAGGTTAAAATTGGTCTCAGAATGAGAAAATTACCTTTGGAAGGGCCCATACTTGCTCAACTCAAGCAAGACACAATTAAAATTGGCATATGTTTTTTCAGGTGTCTTGTCATACCCTCATGTCCCATTTGTTCACAGAAAAGTTCAGAAGTTTAAGAAAGGACAATGTAAGGCTTGAAAATTTGTCAACGACCAATCACAAATGGGCACAAGCTAAAAGTGGTCAAGCTGCTCATTGAGTTAGTTGGCATGTGTTAGTGTGATTTGCGTAGAGTGAGCTCTGCACCGAGCTCATTTCGGTGGTTGAATCTACATTCAAAATCGGAAATTAGGACAATGAGCAATGAAGGTCGTGGAGTCATCGCAGGACTAGAAGCTCGAACGAGGCAGGCTGAGTTGAATCAAGCTTTCAGAGTTTAATTTCAAGGATTCTTTTCGATAATTTCGTCTCGAAATTTCAGAGATTTTGGGATTAAAAATGTCGAGCGAATTGAAAATTCCTAAGCCCAGAATACTGAAACTCTGAAATTCAAATTTTCAAAAAAAGTTCAAGAAATTTTTAGAGAGAATTTTCGAAAAAAATGTGGAAAAAATTTTCGGAGAAATTTCTAGAGAAATTTCCGGAAAATATTTTCAGAGAAATTTTTAGAAATTTTTTTAGAACTTTCTGGTTTGGAATTTTGGAACTTTTGACTTTGGAGATTTCTTTGAACTTTCCTCTACAGAATTTCAGAGATTTTTCTTTTGGGTTTTCGAAGACTTTATTTTTGGAATTTCTCCAACTTCGGCTTCGAAACACAAAGCTTAATGTCTACTTCCACATCAAGGGGAAAAGAGAAGATGAAGTAGGTTGTTGAGATATACAGTGAGTTATAGGGTGCAAGAACCACCATTTCTAAAGTAGATGAGGCATTTTCTGAAGATAGTAACAACCTAAATTTGAACCCAAATCAAGTTGAGCAGCCATGAGAGGATAGATTTGAGCTCTAATTTACAAAAGGGTTGACTAAGTCAAACCCTTGCAACAAATTTTCTATTTTCATGGGATCATGTTCCCTTAATATTAATGACATTTCTATTTTTAGTTAAATGTTAGTTAAGGGCCCAATTGTAATGGCTCAGCCTAAGAACTTATAAATAGTGGAATGCTTCCATTTGGTGTGTGTGTGTGTGTGTGTGTGTGTGTGTGTGTGTGTGTGTGTGTGTATAAAAATTTTGAGAGGAGTTTCTCTTCAAGCTTGGAAGAGTGCTTCTGAGATTCTAAGAAACCTTTTAATTATATTCAAAGTTACACCTTGTTGTTGAAGATCTGATTTATTGTGTTGAATGTTAATTAGTGTTTACTTTGTGAATTTACAATTCCTTAGTGATAGTGATTAACTTACCTTTATTACATGTTGTCTATTTCATGCTGTGAAGAAATAATACTACTATATTATGCCAGTTGTAAAGACCTCATTTTCCTTATGCATTAAATTTTATGTCGTTATCATCCCTACTCACAAAAATAGATGTTGTTATATGCATGTGTGGTTTACTTTTGATAAATTAATTGTGTCGAATCTGATTTGATCTACCCTTATGTACACTCAAGTTTAACAGAGGAACGTCCACCTTGGTTTGTGGTATTTTGTACCCTTTCTAATTGTGATAGGTGAAGGTGGTCAGTGATGCAAGCATACCTCCCACATTAACCCTTCTAAGTGTTAAACATCCCTTAATTTGGTGCATCACCACTTCTAGTATAGGTTTTATTTCCTTGCAAAATCTCTTTCCCTAATCCCATGAAATGTTAGCGTAGGACTAGTTAGCCCTTTTGCCTTGCATTAGAAGTAGTGTTGTGTTTAGTTTAGGAAGAGGAATTTGGCCTTCTCCGGAGGTTCACCTCGAGTTCAAGTCCCATAGCTTGAGAGGTGATCCCATGTGTCCCAATCACACCGAATGTCGTGATTCATTCTTAGGCCATTTGGGGGTGCAGTGATTTGGTGACAACAGTTTTTGGCATGCCGTGGGACAAGAGGCACATCTTTCATAGGTGTGTGTATTGTGTTCATTTCATTTCATTAAGTTGTTGTGATCTTAGTGAAATTTCAGCCTTAGGAGGTATACCCAAGCACAACTGGCAACTCCATTGGTCTAAATACCCTACTCTCTGTGTTGTAGATTTTCATTTAGTTTTCTTCCATATCTTTCCATTTTCTCTCATTCATGAAGTTGTGCAATCATGGCTTCATTTCTACATAGTGGGACTCCCACTTGTAGCAGTGGTGGTTCTTTCCATCTTCAAGCTATTACAATTCACCTCCAAACCAATTTCATGATGAATATCAGTTTGAGCATGCATGTTCACATAAGCAAGATGCAGGTCAATTCAGTTATCCACCAAACATGGGGGTTACTGAAGAACAATGGCATGTAGATTTTGGAATCTATTCCACACCTGAAGAGGATCACTTACAGAAGAAGGTTCGAGAGTTGGAGCATAACATGGTATGAATAAGGATCAATGAAATGATGAAGGCAACCCAGATTGGCTTCAGAATTCCATACCCATGGACTGGCCATATACCATGTGAGCTTAGCCCTCAACAAAAGCTTCAATTCATAATCAAGACGATGACTCAAGTTAGAGAATGGATCAAGAAAAGGGATATTTATGAATGTAGTGTTAGTCAATCATGTCAATGGGAGGCCCCTACATTACCACCTTATAACCCTCTTCCCATGTTTCCATCTATGTAGTTTCAACTTGAACCCCATAGTCCTAATCTTCCAGTTTCTACTCCTACTGAGAATTCCTTTCCTTCACTTCCTATTCCTCCATTTCATCATGAATCTTCCATGCCTCATCCTTCTAAAGTTCCCTCTTTTCTACAAGATCCATCAAGACAAGAGAATGAATCTCTTTCTCAAACATTAAGGGAATCAGTTATATCCCAACCCGCCCCTCCTCTTGTAGTCCCAAATCCATTTTGGGAGGAGCACTGTCAAGAAATGAGAAAAAGGAAGGAGTATGTGGTTGAAGAGAATAGAGAAGGAGAACATGTAGATGATTTGAGGAAATGGGCTGCAAAATTCAACATCAAGCAAACTTCATTCCTGACTAAACCTTCTGCAAGTTGAGGCTCAAGAACAAGCGAAACAAACTAGTTTTGTACCAGAAAAAAATATAGAGTTGAACAAAGAGGACCAACAGTCTACTTATTCAAAATGCAGTATTCATATTGGCTCAGTCCCATCAGAGGAGTTTGAATCACCAAAGGTGGCAGAGTCTATTGGAGAAGAGAATGTGGAAGCTGAAGAAGAAAGACTCTCAAGTGTACAAGTTGATTCTTATGAGTGTAATGATCCTACCTGTCAAGCACGTCAAGAAATTGCATCACTTTTGGAGCATTGTAGCAACTTTCCAACATCATCATTGAATACAAAAACTAATCATAGTGGGATTCTTTCCATGATGGAATCGAAGTTTCAAGTATAGATTATACCATGCAGAAGTTTTAGATTCTTCCCCTTCTTCGTCTTTTCAAAACTCTATTTTCTTAGATGAATTTGATCTTGAAAATTTTATGTTTGAAGACGAGAAAGGTCTTAAAGAATCAGCTCGATTTCATAAACATCATAAGGAGGTTGAACCCTTTGCACATTCGGAGGAAAAGGAAACAAATTTTCTCGTCATATAATTGGAGGAGTATTTGGATGCAAAAGGGCTTATAGAAATACCCATTTCTAGAACACATGTAGTTTCAAGTTATCCCCTTGAATTGGAAGACTTGGATCATCTACAATATTCATTGAATGAAGAAAGAGAGGAGCATGTGGGAGAAACTAAGTCAACTTTGAAGGTTTTGGGTGAAGATGATATTATTGAGAGTTTCTTACTTTCAATTGTGGAGTCAAATTTGTTTGATGAACAAGTGATGGTGGAAGAAAAACAAGGAGATCTTGCTTCCCTTAATTATCTTGAAAAACAACAGGTGAAAGGATTTGATCTTACAGGTTTCATGTGGGATGAAGAGGTTAGATTTGCTTGAAAAACTTTTCCTTTAGATGAAAGTGGAACTCCTATATGATCAATATGCTTCGAATACTTGCAGTGACTTTCCAATAACTTCATTTGAGGTTGTAAGTGGTCCAAAGTAGTTGCATGTCATGGAGGAACTCCTTGTTGTCAAAGAAGGAAAAAGAAATGGAGAGGACATCACTTTCATACCTTTTTCACAAGTGGAAGGTCAGTTGTTTGTAGATGGTAAATAGGAGGAAAATCAGATCATAAATAACCACCTTCTTCAAGGATGCCTTCAAGTGGACTTTCTTGTTCGAACCAAAGCTCAAGGAAAAAGGAATATTCAATGGATTAGACCATGTCCTATCAGGTACCTGGCTTCATTGAAGCTAGAAGAGAAGCCAGAACCAGTCACAATCATTTCGAATGCAAGGATGAGTTTCACAATCCCAAGGATTAGTTGTTATGTCCCTACAAAACAAATACAGAGCAACTAAAAGAGGCATATTTTCTCTTTCTAGCTGATGTTTTGGTGTACCAGGTGAATAATTGGGCTTGTTTCAGTCTTTCACTTTTAGTTTTAGCCATGTCCATTATCACATCATCTTCATGGCTTCCCATTGTAAGGACAAGAAGCTAATTTACACAGCCAGTTGCAAGTTTTGTTTAGATCACCTGTGGTTCCGGTTAGTATAGGGTAGTATAGGTTTGCTTTTAGCAGAATAAGTGCATTTGCACATCCTGCATGTTTCAATTGGGGCATGTATGGTTTTTAGTTATTGTGTGTGTTTGTTTTCCATTTTCACTCTTGTGTTGTTCTGCACACTGTGCATCATTGGAAGGTTCAAAGATTCCATAAGAGTTTCATGATCTACTTCAGTCAAAATTATGCAGTGTTCCATAGATGCCAAGTCTTAATCAAATTCGGTATACTTCATGCTTAGCATTCCAGGGAGGTCCAAGATTTCCTATACCAAGGAGACTCGAGATATATCACAGAGGATCAAATTGCTTTCAGGATTACAATATTGACTCCATGCCCAATGGATGACTTAAGGCTACTGGAATTATGCTTAGTAGGAAAGCATCCCCGAGAGGTCACCAAAAATGTTGTCAATTTTTTCCCCCGGAAAAAATGGACAATATGATAATACCCTGAGACCGAAGATTCTTCCATAAATATTTTGGGGTTATCAGGATAACTTCAAGCTTTGAAAGCCTTGTATGTTATTCCTAAGGTTTCGGGATCCTCTGGGATTGTTCCTTCTTTTTCATATCTTGGAGGTTCAAATTGGTCTCGAGAATGAGAAAATTGCCTTTGGAAGGGCCCATACTTTCTCAACTCAAGCAAGACACAGTTAAAATTGGCATATGTTTTTTTAGGTGTCTTTTCATACCCTCATGTCCCATTTGTTCATAGAAAAGTTTAGAAGTTTAAGAAAGGACAACGTAAGGCTTGAAAATTTGTCAACACCAATCACAAATGGGCACGAGCTAAAAGTGGCTTGAGCTACTCATTGAGTTAGTTGGCATGTGTTAGTGCGATTTGCGTAGAGAAAGATTTGCACCGAGCTCATTTCAGTGGTTGAATCTACATTCAAAAATCAAGAAATCGGGACAGTGAGCAATGAAGGTCGTGGAGTCATCACAAGACCAGAAGCTCGGGAATGAGGTAGGCTGAGTTGAATCAAGCTTTTGGAGTTTAATTTCAGGGATTCTTTTCAGACACTTCCGTTTTGAAATTTTAAAGATTTTTGGGATTAAAATGTTGAGTGAGTTGAAAATTCCAAATCCTGGAACCTCGAAACTCCGAAATTCAAATTTTCAGAGAATATTTTTGGAAAAAAGTTTTCAGAAATTTTTTGGAGAAATTTTCAGAAAAATTTTTGAGAAATTTTGAAAAAAATTTGGAGAAAATTTTCAAAAACAATTCAGAACTTTCGGTTCGAAATTTTGAAACTTTTGACTTCAGAGATTTCTTTGGAACTTTCCTTTGCAGAATTTTGGAGATTTTTCTTTCAAGTTTTCAAGACTTTATTTTCGAAATTTCTCCAACTTCAGCTTCAAAACACAGAGCTTAATGTCTACTTCCACATCAAGGGGAAAAGAGAAGATGAATTAGGCTATTGAGATATACAGTGAGTTACAGGTGTGAGAACCACCATTTCTAAAGTGGATGAGGCATTTTCTGAAGATAGTAACAACTTGAATTTGAACCCAAATCAAGTTGAGCAGCCATGAGAGGACAGATTCGAGCTTTGAATCAATCAAAGTTGCGGGGTTGGTGAGTCAAACCCTTGCAAAAAATTTTCTATTTTCAAGGAGCATGTTCCCTTAATATTAATGACATTTCTATTTTTAGTTAAATGTTAATTAAGGCCCCAACTATAATGGCTCAGCCTAAGAACTTATAAATAGTGGAATGCTTCCATTTGGTATATATTATTTTTGAGAGGAGTTTCTCTTCAAGCTTGGAAGAGTGCTTTTGAGATTATAAGAAACCTTTTAATTATATTCAGAGTTACACCTTGTTGTTGAAGATATGATTTATTGTGTTGAATGTTAATTAGTGTTTACTTTGTGAATTTACAATTCCTTAGTGATAGTGATTAACTTACCTTTATTTCAGGTTGTCTATTTCATGCTTTGTGAAGGAATAATACTACTATATTTTATGCCAGTTGTGAAGACCTCATTTTCCTTCTGCATTAATTTTTATGTTGTTATTGTCCCTACTCGTAGAAATAGATGTTGTTATAT
This sequence comes from Taxus wallichiana var. yunnanensis, assembly GCA_018340775.1. Lineage (NCBI taxonomy): Eukaryota > Viridiplantae > Streptophyta > Pinopsida > Cupressales > Taxaceae > Taxus > Taxus wallichiana. The sequence goes on along the minus strand of CM031239.1, from coordinate 421,362,540 downwards.
GCATGTGTGGTTTACTTTTGATAAATTAATTGTGTCAAATCTGATTTGATCTACCCTTATGTACACTCAAGTTTAATAGAGGAATGTCCACCTTGGTTTGTGGTATTTTGTACCCTTTCTAATTGCAATAGGTGAAGGTGGTCAGTGATGTAAGCATACCTCCCACATTAACCCTTCCATGTGTTAAACATCCCTTAATTTGGTGCATCACCACTTCTAGTATAGGTTTTATTTCCTTACAAAATCTCTTTCCTAATCCCATGAAATGTTAGTGTAGGACTAGTTAGCCCTTTTTCCTTGCATTAGAAGTAGTGTTGTGTTTAGTTTAGGAAGAGGAAGCCATCCTTCTCCGGAGGTTCACCTCAAGTTCAAGTCCCACAACTTGAGAGGTGATCCCATGTGTCCCAATCACACCGAATGTCGTGATTCATTCTCAGGTCATTCAGGGGTGCAGTGATTTGGTGAAAACAATTATCGGTAACCAAAGATGTTTGTTTATCAAGACCGGTCTTGGGTACAAAGAGGATCAAGCGACCACCAACGAAGATCTCAACATGCCGTAAAAGAAGGAAAGAAACAGACAAGACAAAAATCTATGTCGATGCTCTTAAAGGTTCTATTAGAAATGAAAGAAATAATAAGGAGGACTTGTGTTCCTCAAAATATAAAAGATACCAACATTCCTCCAAAAGAGAGCTCATACAAACAAAGAAGCCTTTTCCCCAAGGAAACATCACATACCCGGTTTCAAAATTATTTTTATGATGATTATTTTTCATGTAGTGAGTTTAGGCATAGAGCGATGAATCAGTAGATCTCTGCAAGAATGTTTGGTAGGAAAAAGAATGAAAATGCAAGTTATTGTATGTCCTCAAATAGAAACTACAACTCATTTTCTCCTTTGATGGATTTTAACATTGAATGTTATAAGTGCCAAAACTATGGACATATTGCACACTTTTGTAGAAGTGTTTTTGTGGAATCTCCCGATATAATGAGAATGAGGAAACCATGAAAATTTATAAGGATGAACTAGAAAAAGTTTGGAAGATGAAAAAGAGCAAGTAAACAATAAAGAAAAATCTATGTTACTTCGACATCATTTCATGCACAAAATGAAGGAAATCAGTGGTATATTGATAGTGGTTTCTCAAGCCACATGACTAGAGATAAAAGTAAGTTTCTTACCTTGAAATAAGTGAATGGAGGTACTCTGATGTTTTGATAAAATTCTACAACAAGGATATCAGGTAAAGGAACTATTAGCCTTAACAATGGTAAATCAAAAATGAAAATGTCTTATATGTTGAAGGACTGAAGCCCAATATTTTGAGTGTGAGCCAAATGAGTGATCAATGGTATACTATCACATTTCATGCTAAAGGATGTGAGATCAGAAAGGTAAAAATAGGAAATGTAGTTGTTGATGCATGTAGAACAACTAATAATCTTTATATTCTCAGTGAGATTAAAGGAGAAAAATGTTACATGGGGCAAGTAGATGAAAGTTGATTATGACATAGAAGAATGATTCATATAAACTTTGATAATTTAGTAAAAATAAGCTCCAAAAAAGTGTTAAAGACATGCCAAAGATCACTAAACCAAAAACACACTTTGCAAGCAATGTCAGCATGGGAAGTAGACAAGAGTTACATTCAAGACAAATGAGTACTCAACTACAAGGTTATTGGAACTTGTTCATACTGATTTATGTGGGCCTCAAGGACTCAAAGCATGCAAGGTGAGAGTTATTTCATGTTATTTATTGATGATTATTCTATAATGACATGGGTACATTTTTAAAAGATAAATCTAAAGCATTTGAGTTAAAGCATTCAAATCCTTAGTTGAAAATGAAACTAGTAAGAGAATCAAATGCCTAAGCTCTGGATGTGGAGGATAATTTACTTCAAACGAGTTTGAAGAATTTTGTGAGAAGTATGGAATAAGGAGACATTACTCAGCTACAAGAACTCCTAAGAAAAATGGTGTTGCAGAGAGAAAGAATAGAGCGGTTCGAAATGGTAAGAATAATACTAAATGATTCTAATTTGTCTAATATATTTTGGAGAAAGTAGTCTACACAAGTTTACATTTTGAATAGAGAGAAAATTAGAGTAAACAACAATAAAAAAATATTTTAGAGTGTTTGGGAGAAAATGCTATATCAAAAGAGATGATGAAGACTTGGGTAAGTTTGATTCTAGATCTGATGAAGGTATTTTTCTTAGTTACTCTTCAAGAAGAAAGGCATATAGATGTTATAATATGAGAACATACAAGATTATTGAAAGTGCAAATGTGAAATTGGATGATATCAAGTATAACAATAATAAGACACAACGATGATTATTCAAAGGAAGCAAGCAATGAAGATGAAGAAGAAGATGAAAAGGAAGAAGTTGAAAGAAAGGATACAAAAACACCATCTAGATTAGTCCAAAGGAACCATTCAGAAAATCATATTATAGGTGACAAAAACATTGGAGTACAGACTAGAAGAAGATTGGAAAATGTAGTTGAACATGGAAATCTGTATTTACTATCAAAGATATAACCTAAGAATTTTACTAAAATAAGTGAAGATAAGCATTGGATTGGAGAAATGGAAGAAAAGCTAGATCAGATTGAGAAAAATGAAATGTGGGAACTTGTCCCAAGACCAAAATATAAAAACGTGATTGGCACCGAGTGGGTTTTAAAGAATAAGCTGAATGAAGATGGACAATTCATGAGAAATAAAGTAAGATTAGTCTGTAAGGGATGTGTACAAGTTTAAGGTATTGAATTTGAAAAAATGTTTACTCTTGTTGCACATTTAGAATCTATTAGGTTGTTTTGGCATTTTCTGTTTTATTTTTTGATGTATATCAGATGGACATTAAATCAATGTTTCTAAATGGGAATTTGGAAGAAGAAGTTTATATTGAAAAACCAAAAGGATTCATTTTATCATATGATAAGGAATATGTATGCAAGCTGAAGAAATATCTTTATGGACTAAAACAATCCCCCATAGCCTAGTATTCAATATTGGATAAGTATCTGCAACAACAAGTTTTTAAGAAAGGAGTTATTGATAACAATATGTATTATCTCAAACCTCAAACTTTGGAAGCTTACAAAACCACAACTATTTATTGTTCTACTTTCAATTCTAAAAATGACAGTCCTTCATAAATTAATTATGAGCAAAACTAAACTTAGAACTATTTGCAGCAAAGGAAATAACAATTTGACACCAAAATTTATCCTGGAAACCCCCAAGTTGAGGGAAAACTAGCCAGGAAGGGAAATTGCTCTTTCTTCCCAAATTTTATTGGCCAATTGTAAATGAAATACAAATTACAACAAGAGGAAAGGAAGAAAACAATGTAAACACTTCCTTTCTATACTTGGTTGCTCTATTTCTTCACCTTTCTTCTACAAAACAACTCCAGCTCCAATGGTTTCTTTCTCACTTCTTGCATCCAAATCTGATTGCCTTCGATAATCAAACATAGGAGTAAAATGGTCCACAACTAGAGATAGGAGTACAAATGGTCCACATCTAGAGATATGTATGGATCGAGCTCTGAGCTCATAATGCATCTCAACAGGATCTCGCTTGCAACATAGCTCATCCAAAGGTAATGGTATTGGTCCTAAGGTTGCAAATAATTGGTCTAGAGGTTATATATTTTTGGTTTAGAGCTAGCTATATTAAGTCGACATTTTCTCATTCTTGGAACTAGCATTTGAATCCCTATTTTCATGTTTCGATTCAAACTATGGTCGATTCTCCCTTAATTTGGTGATCCTTCCTTGTTTTGGGAATTGACATTAAAATTTTTGGCCAACCTACATATTTTTGGAGACCTTACTTTGTTTTGTTATTGATATTTAACTTATAGGTCAACCCATACTTGTCACCATAGAAGATATACATGTATAAAATAAGATATTGTTAAAATGAAGAAAGAGTTGCTTGCTTGAAGAAAAAAATGAACTCCTACAAGGAGGTAGATAGAAAAGACAAATATATTAATCTTAATGGAGAATTGCTAAGGTAGATATGTGATGGAGAGGATGTAAATTTGACAAGAAAGAAGGAAACAACAATGGCGAGCTCGAAGGTAAAAGTATGTGAAATGCGAAAAACCATGTTCTTGATAGAGGAATGATTTAATTGCCATAATCAGGTTGAAGAAGAAAATATTAAAGGTAGAACTTTGTTTTATTGGGGTTAGTGCCTCACACAATTAGGTATTGGTGTCACTAGTGAGTTGGTGCTTGACATTGGGTATTGGTGTCTTTAGCGAGTTGGTGCTCACAAGATAGCTAAGTTCATGCTTGGCATTGGGGATTGGTGTTGCTTTAGTGAGTTGGTGTTCGCCAACTAGTTGAGTTGGTGCTCAAAATTGGGGATTGGTGTCTTCATAGGTTGGTGCCTATGAATTCATATTGAGATATTTTGGGTATAGATTTGGAAAGTATATCCAAGTAGTCTTTTATTTGTGGTTTTTCTACCGAAAGGGTTTCCACATAAATTTTGTATTTCATAATTGTTTGATCTTGTGTGAATGCACTATTATTATGAGTATCAAAGTTTTAAATAAGTAAAATATTGTATAATATTGATTCACCCCCTCTCAATATAAGTGTGTTCTCTCTACTCCCTACATAAAGGCAATGATTATCTTAGAGCTAGAATGCATTGTCATACACTCCCATAGAGTGAAGCAAATAAAACCTTAATCTCCTCGTTGTTTATAATATGGTATAGGATATAAGAGTATGGGAGGCTTATACCTCATTCCTATCCATTATTTCCCAAATTATCTCATGAATTAAATAATGGAACTTTCTCTTCTGGATATCCATGTTAGAGAAGTAAGGGAAATGACTTCTCTTCTCATTGTGTAAAAATCAATGGAATCCCATCTCATTGTACATATTGTGAATGCAACAGTGAATTTCTCTGTGTAAAAATGTTAAAAGTTGAAAATTGAATCTTACATCTAAAGAAAATATTTCTCTCCTACATTTCCATTGTAGATTAACTGATGGAATGTTCTAATAAAATATTTGGGCTTGGGGTACTCAAACCTCATGAGTAAGTCGAGTGCTCTGCTCTAAACTAGTGAAAGCTTGTTGTTCCTTCCTCCATAGGATTTAGTTTTGATAAAGATATATAAAATATATTAGTTGTACCTATCCAACATATAAATTTATCATGAAATCAGTGATATGCCCCAAAAGGTAACCATGTAAGAAGAACTCACATAATTGATTTTGTTTCTCTACTATGTTGGTAAAGTATGATTTCAAGAATTGTACTTTAATTTCCAAATCATGAGGTAATTTTTTACAAAATTCTTAACATTTTCCACCTACAATATTATTCTTTTAGAAATAAATTATAGATTGTAGATGGTTTTCTATAGGTTTTCAATGCTTCTCCATATTGACAAGTAAGAGACAATCCTTCTATTAATTCTTGATTTTCCTATTGGGCCTTTTTAGTTCTATTCTTAGAATTTTCACCTGTGATTTAGTTTCTTCCCAAATCTTCATAATTTTCTCAAGATTCAAGATGTTTTTCTCATCATTTTCTATTATAATGACTGGAGGAGGTATTTTCACTTTAATAGATTCCACAATCTGATTTAAATAAAAATTTGAGTGTCTTTTATTAATAGTTGACTTTTTACTTCCTGAAGTTCTTTTTGTAGATTGGAAATGTTGTCTTCATTTTCATTATTCTTTTTCTCTAATATTTGGAATTTTTGAGTCAATTCCATAATATTGTGGTCTTTTTCACTAGTATCTTTCTTCATAAGAGCTAGATCTTCTTTTATACTCACTAACTCAATATCCTTGTTTTGTAGTTCAAATTTTGAGTCTTGAACTTGCTTTTTAGTTCAAGAATTTTCATTTGTTTCTCATTGGATATTGTCCCAAAATTTAGAATTCTTCTTGTTGATTGATAAATAGATCTATTCTTGCTAAGGTTAAGGCTTAGTGCATATTATATTCCTCTGTTAGACCTTGTAATTCAAGCCCTTCTTCCATTATTATTGACTTTCCTTTGTCTACCTGTGAGGAAGAAGAAGGTTGAAAGGAAACTATTTTTGATTCCATCTCTGTACATCTTTGAATATCAATGGATTCTATTATCTTTTGAACATTTGTAGTACCTACCATTTCTTGTTCATTAGTGGGATCTACTCTTTCTTGCATGTCTGCAGGCTTAGGTGATTCTTGATTGATTGGAGGATGTTGATTAAATGATTATAATATTTGTGCAATATCCCAATCTTTGAGTTCTTATTCCAATTCATCTGCAAGGAGAATTATTTTTCTAATCCTTTTATGTTATTCTTTAGGAATAGGTGATTGGGGATATATCTTTGATGTATATTTTTTATTTCTAACTTTTTTTTGAGACAAGTTTTTTTGTAAGAGGTTTTTGTTGACGTTGTTTTCTTTAACTCCTGAATGAGGAGTAGGTTCTTGTGGGAAGGTTTATTTGCTATCCTTATATTTTATTAGTGACGGTTCCGGGATAAGTTTTTGTGTAAGAAACCTTTTGCTACTTCTTCTCACAGTGGAGGAATGAGTGACAAATATGTCCTGCTCATCTTTTGACAACATAATAAATTCATGTTGTTCCTCACTTTCCTCTATAATTGAAGGTGTTTTGAGATTGGTTTTATTATGAATAATTCTTTTCTTATAGGTTTTTTAGGCTTCCCCACTATTTTCTTAGAGCTTTCTACCTCAGTAATGTTGAAAGGAAAGGTCTCAGAAGAAGTACCAGTTTGATCCTGACTATTAGTGACCTTTTTAACTTATCTATACTAGGGGAAGGGTTTGTTTCCCAATATTTTTACTTTATTATTCCTTGTTTTCTTGTTTAAAAAATTCTACCATAATTATTCCCCTAGTAATTGTTTAAGAAAATGGTGTTGGAAAATAAGGTACATTAAGCCATGGTGTTTTAATGATCTAATTCCCTGAAAAAACCAATGGCCATTATTTGGATTGAGTCATATAAATACCTAGGTAGATTGATTTTCCACTCAGGTTTACTAGTTGAGTGTCTCAAATGGTTTACCATTCTCATTTTCCCCGTAGAAAAATACTATATTTCCACTCACAATATAATTTGGTATAAATAATTACAAATAAATATTTACCATGATAAATAAATATCTCAAATCATATACACATGATATGCTAATTTTGGCACATCTATTATAACAAGGATTTAATATAATTCTATTGACAACATAAGTAAAATATTACTTTTTAGACTACACAAAGACTAAAACAACTACTTGTAATTGACTCAATTAAATGACATAAAAAATAATGACTTATATACCACTTATTCACTTATTTGACAATAAAACATGAAAATAAGAAACTATAATTGATCCCATACTATAATGACATTTTAATAACATATAACCACATATTTTAACTCTTACACTTGACGTGAAAACATTTGATCCCATTTGAAGTGAATCCTCGGTAGAAGAAGTGTTCATTTTTCAATGCATGGAAGATCTTTCGCCAATAGCTCCAATGCATGGAAGATCTTTCACCAATAGCTCTCTAAGACGTGTTCTTTTTTTCTGTAAATTTATTATAGATCAAATCACCAAATGCAATGCAAGCTTCGGGATGAAGAATTATGTGGACTTATTTACCATTCAGGGAAGGTACTCAAACCTCAATAATATGCACGATTAGATGAATGCAATATGTGATATGTAAAGACTGATAACAAAAATATAGAATTTGTGCTAAATTTCTTATGCACGGATGAAGAAAATATGTGGGCTCACCAATTTACCAAGCGTTAACACATGAATAACCTTCTAGACTTATCTTTTATTACTAGAATTGTTTCTTATATGCTAATGCTTTAATAATGTTTCATCTGATCAGAAAATCTTGATAAGAATTGTTTAGGCACCAATATTTAATGTGTACATCTTAATAAAAATGATTTCTCACAAAATAAAGGGACACACACAGATGCAAATGATGCAAAATTTAGGTTGAGTGTTGAGAGATATTTACAGACATGTAGATGAGCCAAATGGAGTAGAGATCAAATCTAGCTCACTATTAAGCTTAGAGATCGGAGAAAACTTTACAAACTATAATATTTCACCATTATCATATATTAATCTTCCATCACAAGAATGCACCAGATTTGATACCAAATGTAATTTGGTAAAAAGTTTTACAATAGAATATAATATTGAAATTCCAACATAAAAATCTGTTATATTATTTAGTCTCTTAATATTACATTCACAATACATAGTTATATAGGAAATATGTTTCCTATACACGAGATAGTGAGATCCCTACAATCTCTCACCTACTAACAAACCAACTAACTACTAAAAAACAATATATATTGTTGTAATATATATATATATATATATATATATATATATATATATATATATATATATATATATATATATATATATAT